>JAKCPB010001915.1:0-69883 GCA_021442155.1 Cymbidium sinense
AACTAAAATTGAACCTTAACCTTAAAATAAAGTAAAATAAATAAATAAACTTAAAACTAAATAAAATTAAAATAAAAACATAAACTAAAATCAAACCTAAACCTAAAAATAAAATAAAATAAACTAATAATAATAAACTAAAATAAACTAAAAAATAAAATAAACCTAAGAATAAATGATGTAAATAAAATAAAAACTAAATGTAAAATAAAAATAATATAAACTAAAAATTAAATAAAATAAGAACTAAATAAAAAATAAAACTAAAAAATAAACCTTAAAATAAAACCTAAAAATAAATAAAAAAATAAAACCTTAACCTAAAATAAAAATAAACTAAACAAAATAAAATAAAACCTAAACCTAAACTTATAAATTAAATAAAATAAAATAAACTAAAAATAAACCTAAACTAAATAAAATAAAATAAACTAAAAAATAAACCTAAACATAAACTAAAAAATAAAACTTAAAAATAAACCTAAAATAAAAATGTAAAACCTAAACCTAAAAAAATAAAATAAAAACCTAAACCTAAACCTAAAAATAAAAAATAAAACCTAAACCTAAAATATAAAATAAAAATAAAACTCAACTAAAATTAAACCTAAACCTAAAAATAAACTAAAATAAAAAACCTAAACTAAAATAAATAAATCAAAAAAATAAATAAACTAAACTAAATAAGAAAACCTATATAAAAAATAAATAAAATAAACTAAAATAAATAAAATAAACCAAATAAACTAAATAAATGTAAACATACATGTTTACTTAAATAATAAAAAAATATAAATCATAAATCCTAAACCCTAAACCCTAAATATATAACCTTAAACCCAGAACCCTAAACCCTAAACCCTAAACCTTAAACCCTAACCCTAAACCCTAAACCCTAAAAGCATAAACCCTAAAACCCTGAACCCTAAACACTAAACCCTAAACCTAAACCCTAAACCCTAACCCTAACCCCTAAACCCTAAACCCCAAACCCTAAACCTAAACCTAAATTAACTAAAAAACATTAAAAATAAACCTAAACCCTAAAACCTAATAAACCTAAACCTAAACCTAAACCTAAACACTAAGAATGGTAGAACCTTGATGGCGTCTAGATCTGGTGGAGGAAGGCAGAGGTCGGCTATTATAGTGGTGGTGGGGGATCTAGAGGTGCTGGTGGATATGGAGATGGTGGTCATAGTAGTGGTGGATATTGAGCTTGGAGGAGTGATTAAAGGTTACCATCATGGTGGTGGTGGTGCGAGAGATCGTGAATATGATGATGGATCCCGCTACTTGAGAGGCTGGGGTGGTTCTGATGGAATTCAGAGAAACTAAAGAACAACCCATTCAATCTACTGCTTATGGAACTTTATCTTTACAATAGAGACGGTTCTAGTTATCTAGGGTTTTGATTTACACTATGTGTGCTAATTTTTATCTATGTCATCGCTTGTCTCTTAGAAAACTTGGCGTGTTACTTGGCTGATGAAACCAAAAGAAGAAATGTTGAATCTAATTTATTCTCTAAAGAAAAAAAAAAATAAAAAACCTAAAACCTAAACAAAACCTAAACCTAAACTTAAAACCCTAAACCTAAAACCCTAAACCCTAAACCCTAAACCCTAAAACCCTAAACCTAAACCCTAAACCTAAACTCTAAACCCTAAACCCTAAACCTAAACCCTAAACCTAAAAACCTACACATAAACCTTAAAACTTAAACCTAACTAAACCTAAACTAAACCTTAAAACCTAAACTTAAACCTAAATAACCTAAATTTAAACCCTAAACTATAAACCTAAACCCTAAAACCTAAACCTTAAACTCTAAATAAACCCTAAACTCCTAAACTTAAACCTAAATTCACAACCTAAACCTAAAACCTAATTAACCTACAAAACTTAAACCTTAAACCCTAAAACCTTAAAGTTTAAACCTAAACCCTAAACCTAAACCCTAAAGCCTAAACTTAAATTCTAAACCCTAAACCTAAACCCTAAACTTAAACCCTAAACCTAAATAAAACCTAAACTTAAACCCTAAACCCTAAATCCTAAACCTAAACCCTAAACCTAAATCCTAAATCCTAAACCCTAAACCTAAACCTAAAACTAAACTTAAACTAATTAAAACCAAGATAAAACTGCTAACCTAACCTAGCCTAACCTAGATAAAACTTTCCCCTGGTGCTCGGATTTCATTTCCCTTCATCTGATTCATCTTGCATTTTGTTGGATCCTTCATCATTCTTGACATGATGTAGTTTCTTTCAATCTCTACTTGTGTGGTGTCTCTTCAATATGGTGTGATCTTGTACCCACCGCTTACATCTCCCATTACAATCCCGTTAGGGCTTCCAATTTTGTAGGGATTAAACCCAATGCCATTTTTTCTATTAAATCCATTAAGGAAGCACTTTTTGGTAAGAACTGTACTTCTTTTGACTTGGTGAATCTGATTTTGACTTCTTTTTGAGTTATATTTGAGATCATGTGTTCGGATCTTGATGTCAAAAAGCTTGCAAAACCTTTTGAATTTACTTTGATTGACAAATTTACTCTACTACGAAATTTGCACAATATCTGTACTTTTTTTCATAACCTTAAACTTTTGGGTGCTTTCTCTATTAGCTTGATCAATCCAAGACATATTTTGATTCAACTTACAAATGATTTTGGATTATTCATGAGTTTTCTCATGTTGATCTTATTTTGTCTTTAATTGTCAAATGCATTTGTTGAAGTGGTCTCCACTTTTGATATAAAGAAGAAATCACCTATTGTTCCTATGTGGTTAGTTCATCCAAATATGAGAATCCATCATATTACCCACCAAGTTTTATTTGTTATCAGGGCTCTTTTCGATCAGTCCCTCCAAATCGATCAGGTGACCACTGTGATATCCTATCCCTCTGTTGCTTGTATATTGGTTGAACATATCTAAAAAATATCCTAAGGATGTCTGGATTGATCCAAAAGTTTGGCTATTTATAAAAGGTCAAATTTGAAATTTTTTTGGTTTTCTATTCCTATTGCAAGATACATGGTCATGATAATTTGGAGTGTTTTTTTCTTCACCCACATCTTAAAAAGAAAATTTGGAATGATCCTAACTCTAAAGTTGCTTCTGTTAAAGTTAATAAAACTATTTTTATGCCTAAAAATAACTTAAATGTTAATATTAGGTAAGATTCTTTGGAATCATCTGATGTTCCTAATCTTGATGATTCTGCTTCTCATTCCGATCATAACAAAGGTACTAGTAATGTTGAGAAAGATGGTTTGCCCAACAACCTTTCTTTACATGAGAACATGCCTATTTTGGCTAATTCCAAATTCAAAGAGAAAAAATGATGATTCACTCTCTAATGAGTCAATTTCCTATTAATTGATGAGAATGAGGATTTAAATGATAACTTGAATGTGGCTAAAAATTCTTGAGCAAAACACCGATTTTAACATTGGTAATTATGCTTTGAATGGTATAACTTCTTCTCCTTCCCCTAATTCCAAGATTGATCTTCATTCTAATTCCACTTTTAATAAAATGCTAATTTGGAATAAGGGGAAGTTGATTAGAGATGTTCTTCCCGATCCATATCCTATTAATAATATTCCTAATTCTCTATCCGGTGACACTTTGGATAAAAACAAAAAATTTTCAAACTATCTTTAAAATGAAATCTAAAACTCTAAGATGCAACCTCCTAATCTTACCGCATCTACTAGATCCGATCCTCTTCACATAAATAATGTATAATTTCAATTTTAGCTTAGGAGAGGATTTGTTATTCTTTCTCTCTCTTTATTATTATCCTTTAATTTCTTTTTCCAATTTATTTTATGTTTAATTCTCTTATTTAGAATATTAGAGGGATTGGTACCCTGTTCGTAATCATATTAAAAATCTTTGTAGAATTAATATTATCTCTTTACTTATTATTATTGAACCTCTTATTCATGCTGATAAAATCAATCATGTTGTTAGAATGCTTGGTTTCAATAATTTTTTCTCTAACATTAGTAATAAAATTTAGTGCTTCTGGAATAGCTTCTTAAAAGTTGTAATTTTAGATGATCTACAACAAGTTGTTAATATTCACTTTTCTTTTGGTGATTCTTATGTGCTGGGCTCTTTTGTATATGCTTCTAGCAATAGAGCTGGTTGAAATGTTCTTTGGGAGAATTTGAGAAGTTTTGCTCTTTTTGTTAACAAATCTTGGCGAGCTGGGGGTGATTTCAACACTATTATGTATTCTACAGAAAGAAAGGGTGGTTGCTCTCCTAATATTCATTTTATGGAAGAATTTTCTAATATAATTCTTTATTGCAATCTTATTGACATTTATTTTGAAGGTTTTAATTATACTTGGTAAAACTCTAAGCTATGGCAACATCTTGATAGAATTCTTTTCAACTCTCATTAGATTAATCAATGGCCTCTTACCTCTATTGAACATTTGAGTAGAACTTTATCTGTCATGCCCCTTTTGATTTATTAAAGATAACTCTAAAAGATTAAATACCTCATCATCTTTTAGATTTCAAAAAATGTGGCTTTAGCATCTAGATTTTCTTAAAGTCATGGCCATTAATTGGATTTCCCTTTACATGATAATTGATTAGGGGTATGCATAGATTATGGGTTAAGTTTAAAAGGCTCAAACAAAATCTACTTTGGTGGAACAAACATTGTTTTAAAAATCTTTTTTGCTAACATAAAAATCATGGAACTTTTGGTTTGTGGTCTAGAAAATACTGTTTTGACTAATTCTTTTAAGCTCAAGGATTTGAATGAAGAAAAGTTAATCTTGTTAATTATCAGAATATGGAAGAGACCTATTAGCGACAAAAGGTTGCTAGTAAACATATTGATGATGGGGATAGGAATACTAGGTATTTCTGTGCTTTATGTAATAAAAAAAGAGCTTTAAATTCTATCCAAAAAAATTAAAAGTATAATGGAGATTGGATCACTAATACTAATGTTATTAAAGATTCTATTATTAACCACTTTAGAAATATGCTTAACAAAAGCCACTTTTGAAGCTTTTTCTAATTTGCATTTGATCTCTATTATTACCAATGATTACAACCATTGGATTACTAGTTGCCTACAAGATGAAATTGGTAAAGTTCTTAATATGAACATTGATTCCATTGCTAGTCCGAGGGTTACACAATTTTTTAAAATTGTTGGCCTATTATTAAGCATGACTTAATTGATGCTATTATTGATTTTTTTTATTGGTAATCCTCTCCCTAAATATTTTTCAAGCGCTTGCATTGTTCTAATATCTAAAAAAGATAATATGGATTCTTGGAGTGATTTCAAACCTATTTGTCTTACTACATTCTTTAATAAATTGATTTCTAAAATTTTTACTAATTGACTAGTTTTTTTGCTTCAAAATTATCTCACAACCAAACTGGTTTTGTTAGAGGAGATCTATATCGATAACATTCTTCTTGCTCAAGAGCTTATCCATGATTTGGATGTTCCTTCTAGGTGGTAACATCCCTTTTAAATTAAATATTTCTAAAGCCTTTGATAATATTTCTTGGGATTTCCTTTAAATATCTTCATTTATTTTGTTTCTCTCATAATTTCATTAACCTTATTAAAAATTATATATTAATAATGCTTTTCTATTCTTCTTAATTATGAAGCTTTATGCTTTTTTTCCTTCTTCTCATGGTTTGAGACAGGAGATCCTTTGTCCCCTTCTTTGTTTATTATTGTGGAATTTTCAAATAGTTTAAATGATTTATTCAATAACAATCCTAGCATGTACTTTAGAACTTTTGTGGTATCCCTATTTCTCATCTTAGTTTTGCTGATGATTTCATTATCTTTTGTAATGCTTCACTTCATCATATCAAAAGACTTAAGAAATTATTAAATATTTTTAGTATAGAAAGTGGTCTTTCCATTAATGAAAATAATAGTTGCTTCATTACCTCCTCAAAAATTTCTAATAACAAAATCAATCATATCTTGAGAATCACTAACTTTAAACACCAACAACTCCCTATTAAATATCCCGATCCTCTTCTTTTTAAAAGTTAAAAATGATCCCATCTTTTTATGAGCTTATCCAAAAAAAGTTCTAATAATATTTCAGTGTGGGAATTTCACTTACTTTCTTTTGGTGTCAAGCTTACTTTGCTTAAGAGTACTCTTAAATTGATGCCTTTATATCTTATTCAATCCATTATCTCTACTAATTCTATCTTAAATAGAATTGATTGTCTCCTTAATAAATTTTTTTAGGACTCTAATAGTTTGGTTAAAAAGATGCATTGGACTTCTTGGCATCAATGTTGTGGTCCCCTAGGTGAAAGTGGGCTTGGATGCAAATCTATTTGTGAAGCTATTATTGCCTTCTCACATAAACTCTAGTGGAATTATAGACAAAAAGATAGTTTCTCGGCTAATTTTATGACTGCTAAATACTGCCAGAGTAAGCTCCCTCTTATCTGTTCTTATAAAGTGGGTGACTCCCCAGTTTAGACAAGGCTTTGCTCCACTAAATGGGAGGTAGAATCCTTGATACCTTGGGGTTTAAATTTGAGATCTTTTTTCTTTTGGAAAGACAACTAAATTTGTGGTGGTTCTATTGATGCTATTTTATCCACCCATTCTACCACTGCTACAAAAGTTAACTCATTTTGACTTATTAACAAGTGGAATGATAGTAAACTTACCAAATTTATTCATATCTCTCTTTGGATAAATTTAGTGATATTCCTATCCTTTCCAACAAGCCGATCAAATTCTTTTAAGTCCTTTATAATGGAGATTTTATTCTTAAAGATGCTTGGAATTATATTAGAGATGCTCATACTTCTTTTATTGTATTTATTAAACTTTAGAATAATATCATCCCTATCTCTTATTCTGTCCTTACTTGGAGAATTCTAGAAAACTTCATTCCTATTGATTCTTTTCTATGGGATAAAGGCTTTCATTAACCTTCCAAATGTTATTATTTTTTTCATTTCAAAAATGTTAATCATGTTTTTGTCAATGGTGTTATTGCCTCCAAATTATGGTTTGGGTATGATGATCTTTTTAATACTAACCATTTCAATGACTTTCTTTCTTTATATCAATTTCTTGAAGCATATTTCCAAAAGCTTGTGAAAGTTCATATCAAAGTTTTCATTGCCATTACCCTTATTTGGTTCATATGGATTATAGAAATGATGCTAAATATCATGGTATTCTTATGAATCATAAAAAAAATTATTTGGAACCAAAGAAAAATTCATGCATTATTTTATGCTAATTAAATTAGTAAAACACATTTTAGAGATTGCAAATTTATGGCAAAAAAATTGGGTCTTACTACCTAAGATCTTCTCAGAAGAAGATAAGGTTATATATTGATAAAACCTCATAGCAATATTATTACTATTAATATAGATGGCTCTATCTCTTAATACATTTGGTTGTGGTGGTATTAGGATTTTAAAGGTAATGTCATTTGTTCTTTTCTTATCCTCTTAAAGCTTGTTCTTATTTTTATCTATGATTAATTAATGGCTGTAAATTGACAATTGTTTGCAAAAAGGTTTCTTTAATATTTGGATTGAATTGATGCTCTCTTACTCATTGACATTCTGACTTCCACTAAGATGGGGAATGCAGATTTATTCTATCATCTTAATCCTACTAGAGCTCTCCTCTCTCAAGTATGCTTTAAAATTTCTCACATTTTGTGTGAAGGAAATTCCTGTGCAGATTATCTGGCTAATCTTGGTACTAAGTTAAATGATCTCACTCTTTATGATCATCTTAATTTACCTAGACAATTGAAAGGCTTCGTTAATGTGGATAACATGGGATTACCTTATCTTAGAAATTAATCTTGCTTTGTATTTTTTAGGTTTTCCATGCTTTTCTCTGTGCACATTTTCATTTTGCTACATTCCTTTGGCTAGTTCACTCTCTTGTTTGGTTTGTGCTATTATACCTGAGAGATCTCTTTGAAGTGGTGGCTAGTTATTTGGCCTCTTTTGTTGGAGAGGTGTTTTATTTGGTTGACTATTTTATGTAAGGATCTCATTATCAATAGTTTCTTCATGTGTTGCCTTGACCTTGTGGTGGCCTCCTTTTGGGTTATGCCTCTACCTACTTTTGGTTTTTCCATTTTCTTAGTTGGTCCTGGTTTTATCTCTGGTTTTGGCTGGCTATTTCCTTGCTTAAGAATGTTTTTTGACTGCTATTTTTGGGCCTGGTGGGTTATATTGTTTGCTAGTACACTCTACTTGAATGTCTTGTGTGGCTATTATTTGATGGTGATGTTGATCTTTTACTATTGAGTTTCCGGGCCTTTTGGTGGTTTTATGTCTAGTTGGGGCCTTGGTCTATTTTCCTACCCATATGCTGATGGTTGGGTGGTCCTCTATGCATTTTTGTTGAGATTACCATTTATTTCTTGGTTATTTTTTGTGTCTTCCTGTTGGTTATCACTATGCCTATCTTAATCTATGTTGGGATTGCCTCCCTTTTGGATTGGTTGTTTCCTTATCGGAGTTGCCTCATATCGCTTGTTAATTGGTTGGGTGGACTCATTTGGTTGGTTGTGATGGTTTTGGTTTGGTTTTCTTTTGGTTTTCTTTCTAAACTATTCTTAGCTGGTAGGGTTGCCCTATTGGTGGTTTTTCTTTGTTTTGGTTTTATCTTTATGGTGGCTGGGTGCTATAGTTTTCCTATGGTTTTCATACTATCTCTGATGTTGGTTTGGCAACGCTTTTATTTCTTGGCTTTGTTGTTTTGTGGTGGCTACTCTAGTGTTGTGTGTTCGATCTAGTTTGAATTGCTAGTTTTTTGGTGCTAGTTGTAGGTTACTATTTTGGTTTTGGGATGTTACTTGTGTTTGTCTGGTGACTTTGGTGGGTTTGTTTCCTATCCCTGGTGGCTTTGCTTTCTGAGTGAATACTTGGCAACTACTCTTTCATTTCTGTTGTGGTGGTTTTGTTTTTACTCTTCGCTTGGTGGCCTTTAGCCTAGGTGATTTGTGGGATAGGTTTTTCTATTACTTGGGCTGTAAGTACTAGAGAACTATTGATTTCCATTATTTAGTGGATTGCCTTCATCCAGGTAAGTGGGCTATGATGGCTGGGATGATTTCCCTTATATCTTTTATGGTAGCGATATGATCAGAATACATCTTTTGAAGTCTGGATCCTCACATTTGTGGTTTCCCCCAAAGATGCAAGTGATTGAGCCTAAGCCTTATTAAAATTTTCTTATATTGCTCTTTATTATGTGCTAAAGCTTGATTTTCTAACTGCTAATTACAATTTCTAGTTGCTTGGTGTTTCTTTTATAGGTTCCTTGTGGGTCTGATTCTAGATGTGGATTGTGCAACTCTCTAAAGACCTCGACTCAAGTAGTGGGCTTCTGATTCCAAGTTTCTGAGTCTTTATTATTTTTTGGTCTTATACTTATTTTAGTTTCCTTTCTTTTGTTGTTAGATAGGGATTTTTCTCTCTAGTAATGTAGCTCTTGAGTGGTAGTTAAGAAATTATCCCCAACCCATACTCCTGTGAAAAAAATTCTCCCTCTCTAAAATTCCTTAAAAAAAAAAACTAAATAAACCTAAAATAAAATTTAAAAAAACCTAAACCTAAATTAAAATAAATAAAAAAAACCTAAACTAAAATAAACCTAAACCTAAAATAAAATAAATTAAACTATAAAAATAAACTAAAATAAAATAAAAAAACCTAAACTAAACAAAAAATAAATAAACCTAAAAAAAACCTAAACTAAAATAATAAATAAAAATAACCTAAATTCAAACTAAATAATAAAACCTAATAAAATAATAAACTAAATTTAAAATAAACCCTAAACCTCTAATAAAAAAACTAAACCTAAACTATTTAAAAAACCTAACTAACTAAATAATTAATAAACTCCTAACTAAAATCCTTCTAAACCCTAAACTCTACTAATCCCTAAACTAACTCTAAGCCCTAAACCATAAAAAAGCTCAAAACCTAAACGTAAACTAAATAAAACCTATAAATAAAATAAATAAATAAAACCTTAGCCAAAAAATATAATAAAATAAAATAAAAACATAAATGGATACCAAAACCTAAACTTAAACCTAAGCCTAAATAAAAAATAAAAAATAAAAAATAAAACTAAAATAAAATTAAATAAATAAAAACCTAAACTAAATAAAAACATAAATTAAATAAATCTAAACAAAAAAATAAAAATAAAATAAACCTAAAATAAAATAAAATAAAACAAAAAAAACCTAAACTTAAATAATAAACCTAATAAAACCTAAGAATAAATAAAAAGAAAACCTAAACCTACTAAAAAAAAACCTAAACCTTAAATATAAATAAACAAACCTAAACTTACTTTATAAATAAAATAAACCTAAACCTACACTAAAATAAACTAAACTAAAATAAATAAAATCTAAACCTAAACTTAAAATAAACTAAGCCTAAACCTAAACTTAAATAAAATAAAATGAACTAAAAAAAAAAACCTTAACCAAAACTAACAAAACATTAAAAAAAACCAAAAATAAAAAATAAGACCTAAACCTAAAAAAAATATACTAAAAATAAAACTAAACTAAAAAATAAACCTAAACCTAAAAAAAACTAAAATAAAAAACTTAAAGTAAAATAAATAAACCTAGAATAAATAAACTATACTAAAAAAATAAAAGTAAACCAAAGTCAAAATAGAAAATAAAATAAACTAAAATAAATAAAAATAAAGTAAATAAACCTAAACGTTCTAGCTTAGTTAATTTTACAAAAATTACAAAAAAAAAATCATAACCCTAAACCTTAAACCTTAAACTCTAAGCCCTCAACATACTACCCTAAACTAGAAACCCTAAACCCTAAAACCCTATACCCTAAACCATAAACGGTAAACCATAAACCCTAAACCCTAAACTAATCCTAAACTCTAAACCTTAAACCCTAAACCTTAAACACTAAAACTAACCCTAAATGTTATACTCTAAACCCTAAACCTACTACCCTAAACCCCTAAACCTAAATAAAACTAAACCCCAAAACCCTAAACCCAAAAAACCATAAACTAAAACCCAAAACCCAAAAAACCTTAAATAAACCCTAAACCCTAAACCTTAAAAAAAACCCAAAACCCTAAATAAACCATAAACCCAAAACCCTAAACCCTAAACCTTAAACCCTAAACACTAAACCATAAACCATAAACCCTAAACCCTAAAATGTAAAACCATAAACCCTAAAACCCTAAACCATAAAACCTAAACCCTAAACCCTAAACCTTAATAACCTAAAAACCTAAACCTAAACTAAATAAAATCTAAAAATAAAATAAATAAATAAACCTAAACCTAAATAAAATAAATAAAAAAACCTAAATCTAAACAAAATAAAAAAATAAAATAAAATAAAAACCAAAACTAAACCATAAACTGAAACCTAAAAATTAAATAAAATAATCTATTAAAAATAAACTAAAATAAAGTAATTAAAAACAAAAACTAAACTAAAAAAATATATATAAACTAAATAAATAAAACCTAAACTTAAATCTATAATAAAATAAAAATAAACCTAAACCTAAACTAAAAAATAAAACCTAAAATAAAAACCTAAAACCTAAACCAAAGAAAATAAAATAAAAACCTAAACCTAAACATAAAAAATAAAAAAGTAAAACCTATAGCTAAAAAATAAAATAAAAATAAAACTAAACTAAAAATTAAACCTAAGCCTCAAAAATAAACTGGAATAAAAAAACCTAAACTAAAATAAATAATCATAAAATCAATAAACTAAACTAAATAAAAATAAAAAGAAACCTAGATCAAAATAAAAAATAAAATAAACTAAATAAATTTAAACTTATCAGTCTACTTAATTTTAAAAAAAAAATCCTAACCTTAATCCTTAAACCTTAAAAGTAACCTAAACTCAAACTTGACCTAAACTTACCTAAACCTACAACCCTCTACACCTAAACCCTAAACCCTAAACCCTATATCATAAACCCTAAACCTTAAACCCTAAAACCCTAAACCCTAAACCCTAAAACCCTAAACCCTTAACCCTAAACCCTAAACCCTAAAACTACAACCCTAAACCTTAAACCCTATACCCAAAACCCAAAACCCTAAACCCTAAACCCTAAACCCTAAACACCCTAAAAACCTAAAAACCTAAACCTAAACTAAGTAAAACCTAAAAATAAAATCAATAAAAAAAATTCTAAACCTAAATTAAATAAAATAAAATAAAAACCTAAAATAAAACCTAAACCTAAACCTAAACCTATAACTGAACCTAAAAATAAAAATAATAAAAAATAACAAATAAACTAAAATAAAAAATAGAAACCTAAACTAAAGTAAAAAAATAAAATAAAACTAAAAATAAAAAATCTAAACATAAAAATAAATGTAATATAAAAATAAAAATTCCTAAAATAAAACTAAATAAAAAGATAAACCTAAAAAATAAACCTAAAAATAAAACCTAAAGATAAAAATAAACTACAATAACACCTAAATCTAAAAAATAAAATAAAAAGAAAACTAAACTAAAAAAGAAAAACATAAACCTAATCCAAAAAAAAATAAAAAATAGAATAAAAAACTAAAATAAATGAACCTAAAATAAATAAACTAAACAAAATAAAATGAAAAAAAATAAAATAAACTAAATAAACAAAAACCCACTGGTTGACTTAATTTAAAAAAAAAAATCTAAACCCAAACTCTAAACCCTAAACTTTCTAAACCTAAATCTTAAACTCTATGCCTCTAAACTAACCTAAACCATGACCCTAAACTTACATCCCAAAACCTTAAACCCTAAAAAACATTAATCCCTAAACCCTAAATCCTAAACCCTAAACTAACACTAAACCCTAATCCTTAAACTCTAAGCCTAACCTTAAACTTTAAACCCTAAATCCTAATCCTTAAAATCCTAAACCTTAAACCCTAAACCCTAAACCATAAAAGCCCTAAACCCTAAGCTAACCCTAAACCATAAACCCTAAAAACCTAAACCTAAATAAAATAAAACTTATAAATAAAATAAATAAAAAAGCCTAAACCTAAATAAAAAAATCAAATAAAAAATTTAAAACCTAAACTAAAACCTAAACCTAAACCTAAAAATAAAAAGAATAAATTAATAAAATAAACTATAATATGATAAATAATAACCTAAACTAAACTAAAAAATAAAATAAACCTAAGAATAAAAAGAAAATATAAATAATAATTAAACGTAAAATAAAAATAAAATAAACCTTAAATAAATGAAAATCTAAACTTCAACCTACAAAATTAACCTAAGATTAAATAAAAAATAAAACCTAAACTCTAAACTAAAAAAACCCTAAACCTAAACTAAAATAAACTAAACTAAAATAAATAAAACCTAAACCTAAACCTAAACCAAAACTAAATAAAATAAAATAAACTAAAAAATAAGACCTCAAAATAAACCTAAAATGAAAACCTAAACCTCAAAAAATAAAATAAAAACCTAAACCTAAACCTAAAAATAAAAATAAAAAATAAAACCTAAACCTAAAAAATAAAATAAAAATAAAACTCAACTAAAAAATACACCTAAACCTAAACCCATACAAAAAAAATTAACTAAAATAAAAAACATAAATTAAATAAAATAAACATAAAATAAATAAACTGAACTAAATAAAAAAAATAAAAATAAATAAAAATAAAAAATAAAATAAACTAAAATAAATAAAAAATTGACTAAATTAACTAAGTAAACCTAAACCAACTGATTTAAATAATTAAAAATAAAAATAAAACCCTAAACCCTAAGCTAACCCTAAATAAAAAATTGACTAAATTAACTAAGTAAACCTAAACCAACTGATTTAAATAATTAAAAATAAAAATAAAATCCTAAACCCTAAGCTAACCCTAAATGCTAAAAACCCTAAACCCTAACTCGTAACCCTAAACCCTAAACCCTAAACCTTAAACCCTAAACCGTAAACCCTAAACCCTAAAACCCTAAACCCTAAAACATAAACCCTAATCCCTAAAAACTAAAAAACCTAAACCTAAATTAAATAAAACATAAACATAAATAAAATAATGTAATAAAATAAAATAAAATAAAAACCTAAAGGTTCAAGTAGGCCTAAATCAAAATCAAATCAAAATTAATTGAAACCAAAGCCTCCAATCATCTTCAATTGGTCAAGTAAACCCAAACCGACACTCAACCCAACTAATTTGGCCAATTTGGTCAAATTGGTCAACTTAACCCATTTGACTCAAATGAATTTGAATGAGCCAAAATGAAATCTAAGCCAAACTACACAAAACCAATTAAACCAAAATAACCTAAATGATCATATGAACTTGACCCAACCCTTGGTTTGACCCAATAAGATCGATTGGTCAACGTGACCCAACCTAACCTAATTTGACCTAAATGAGTCAAATTGAGCAAAACTTAAGCAAATCAACTCCAATTGACATGAAATTTGGACTAACCCACTTATGGCTCATTTTAAATCCGCCAAATCAAATCCAATGCCAAATGATCATTCTACCCTTGGGTCAAGGGCATCACATGAGACAAATCACCTTAAACCCTAAAACCCTAAACCCTAAACCCTAACCCCTAAACACTAAAAACCTAAACCTAAACTAAATAAAACCAAAAAATAAAATAAATAAATAAAACCTAAACCTAAATAAAGTAAAATAAATAAAATAGAATATAAAAAAATTAAATAAAATAATCTAATAAAATAAACTAAACTAAATAAAAATTAAAACAAACATAAGAATAAATAATAAATAAAATAAAAACTAAACATAAATAAAAAAAATTAACCTAAAATTTATCTAAAATAAAATAAAATAAAAACTAAATAAAAACCTAAACCTAAAAAATAAACTTAAAAATAAAACCAAAAAATAAATAAAAAATAAAACCCAAGCCCTAAACTAAAAATAACCTAAACGTGAAGTAAAAATAAAATAAACAAAATAAAAAACCTAAACCTAAACTAAAATAAATAAAACCTAAACCTAAACCTAAACCTAAACTAAATAAAATAAAATAAACTAAAAATAAACCTAAACATAAACTAAAAAATAAAACCTAAAAATAAACATAAAATAAAAACTTAAAACTAAAACCCAAAAAAAAAATAACACATTAAACCTAAACATAAAAATAAAAAAAACCCTAAATCTATTATAATAAAATTAAAAATAAAACTCAACTAAAAAATAAACATAAACATGGCATAAAAATAAACTAAAATAAAAAACCTAAACTAAAATAAATAAACAAAAAATAAATAAATTTAACTAAATAAAAAAACTTAAATAAAAATAAAAAATGAACTAAATAAACATAAACCTAAAGGCTTACTTAATTTTTAAAAAAAACACTAAACCTTAAGCTAACCTTAAACCCTAAACCTTAAAAACCCTAAACCCTAAAGCATAAACACTAAACCCTAAACACTAAAAACCTTAAACCCTAAAGCCTAAACACTAAACCCTAAATGATAAACCATAAACCCTAACCCTAAACCTTAAACCTTCAAACCTAAAGCACTAAACCCTAAACCCAGAAAACTTAAAAACATAAGCCTAAATTAAACCTAAAAAAAATATAAAAACACAAAAACCTAAATAAAATAAAAAATAATATAAAATAAAAACCTAAAGTAAAACATAAACCTAAACCTAAAATTAAAATAAAATAAACTAATAATACTATACTAAAATAAAATAAATAAAAGCCTAAACTAAACTAAAAATAAAATAAACTTAAGAATAAATAAATAAATAAAATAAAAATTAAATGTAAAAATATAAATCTAAAATAATATAAAATAAAAACTAAATAAAAAACTAAACCTAAAAAAATAAACCTAAAAATAAATAATAAATAAAATCTAAACCCTAAACTAAAAAAACCCCAAAACTTAGAATAAAAACAAAATAAACAAAATAAAATGAACTTAAACCTAAACTAAAATAAACTAAACTAAAATAAATAAGACCTAAACCTAAACCTAAATGTAAACTAAATAAAATAAAATAAACTAAAAGTAAACCTAAACATAAAATAAGAAATAAAACCTAAAAGTAAACCTAAAATAAAAACCTAAAACCTAAACCAAAAAATAAAATAAAATAAAAACCTATACCTAAACCTAAAAATAAAAAAATAAACCTAATCCTTAAAAATAAAATAAAAATAAAACTCAACTAAAAAATAAACATAAACCTATACCTAAACCTCAAAAATAAACTAAAATAAAAAATCTAAACAAAAATAAGTAAACCCAAAATAAATTAGCTAAACAAAATAAAAATATAAAATAAACCTAAATAAAAATATAAAATAAAATAAACTAAAATGAATAAAAAATAAACTAAATAAACCTAAACCTAACAATTTGCTTAATTTTAAAAAAACTCCTTAACCCTAAACCACCCTAAAACCCTAAACCTTCACCCAAGGAAGACTAAACCAAACCCTAAACCATAAACCTTAAACCGTAACCCTAAAACTTAAACCCCAAAACCTAATCCTTAAGCCCTAAACCCTAAACCCTAAACCCTTAAAATCTAAAAAACTAAACTTAAACTAAATAAAATCTAAATATTAAATATATAAAAAACTTTAACCTAAATAAGATAAAAAAATAAAATTAAACTAAAACCTAAACTTATACCTAAAAATAAAATAAAATAAACTAATAAAAATAAACCAAAATAAAATAAATAAAAACCTAAACTAAACTAAAAAATCAAATAAACTTAATAATAAAAACATAAATAAAATAAAAAATAAACATAAAATAATAATATAAATAAAACTAAAGAAAAAGCTAAACCTAAAAAATAAACCTAGAAATAAATAAAAATAAAACCTAAACTGTAAAGTAAATTAAAAAACCTAAACCTAAAGTAAAAATAAAATGAATAAAATAAAATAAACCTAAACCTAAACTAAAATAAACTTAATTGAAATAAATATAACCTAAACCTAAACCTAAACCTAAACTTAAATAAAAAAAAGAAACTAAAAATAAACCTAAACCTAAACTAAAAAATAAAACCTAAATGTAAACCTAAAATAAAAACCTAAAACTTAATCCTAAAAAAATAAATAAATAGCTAAATGTAAACCTTAAAATAAAAAATAAAACCTAAACCTAAAGAATGAAATAAAAATAAAACTGAACTAAAAAATAAAATTAAACCTCTAAAATAAACTAAAATAAAAAACCTAAACTTAAATAAATAAACTAAATAATTAAAAAATAGAATAAATAAAAAATAAACTAAATAAACTTAAACCTACTAGTTTACTTAATTTTAAAAAAACCATAAACCCTAAATCCTAAAACCCTAACTCTACTGATCACCACCCACCACTAAAAGACCCTAAATCCTAAACCCTTAAACCTAACCTTAATCTGACACTAAACCTAAAGCCACTAAAAAAACCATAAATCCTAAACCCTAAACCCTAATCCATAAACCCTAATCCTTAAACCCTAAAAACCTAAAAACCCAAACTTACATTAAATAAAACCTAAAAATAAAATAACTAAAAAGCCTAAACCTAAATATAACTAAAAAATAAAATAAAATTAAAACCTAAACTAAAACCTAAACTAAAACCTAAAAATAAAATAAAATAAACTAAAATAAAATAAATAAAAACCTAAACTAAACTATAAAATAAAATAAACCCAAGAATTAAAAACCAAAATAAAATAAAGACTAAACGTAAAATAAAATAAATGAACTTGAAAATAAAAAATAAAAAACAAAATAAAAATAAAAACCTAAAAATAAAACCTAAACCCTAAACTAAAAGAAAGACCTAAACCGAAAATAGAAATAAAATAAACAAAACAAAATAAACCTAAACCTAAACTAAAATAATCTAAACTAAAATAAATAAAGCCTAAACCTAAGCCTAAAATAAACTAAACCTAAACATAAACTAAATAAAATAGACTAAAAATAAACCTAAACCTAAACTAAAAAATAAAACCTAAAAATAAACCTAAAATAAAAACCTAAAACCTAAACTTAAAAAATAAATAAATAACTAAACCTAAACCTTAAAATAATAAATAAAATGAAAACCTAAAAAATAAAGTAAAAATAAAAGTCAACTAAAAAATAATCCTAAACTTAAACCTAAAAAATATACTAAAATAAAAAACCTAAATTAAAATAAAAAAAAACTTAAATTAAATATACTAAACTAAATAAAAATTGAAAAATAAAATAAGCTACAATAAATAAAAAATAAACTAAATAAACCTAAACCTATCAGTTTACTTAATTTTAAAAATGAAACCATAAACCCAAGATACTAAACCCTAAACCCTAAACCCTAAGCGCTAAATCATAAACCTCTACAACTTTAAACCCTAAACCCTAAACCCTAAAAGCATAAACCTTAAATGTCTTGACCCTAAACCCTAAATCCCAAACCCTAAATCCTAAACCTAAACCCTAAACCCTAAACTCTAAACCATAAACTCTAAACCCCAAACCCTAAACCTAAACCTAAAGTGATTAAATAAATGAAAAAATAAACATCACCGTCAACCAAGCTCAGTCTAGATCTGGTGGTGGAGGCTATGGCAGAGGCATCGCTTATCTTAGTGGTGGTGGGGGATCTGGATGTGGTGGTTGGAACAGTGGTAGTCATTGAGGCAAGAGGAATGACAAAGGTTACAACCATGATGGTGTTGGAGGGAGATATCGGGGATATGATAGTGGATCCCGCTACTTAAGTGGCCAGAGAGGTTCTAAAGGGAACTAGAGAAACTAAAGAACGACCAATCTGATCTGTAGATTATGGAACTGTGTCTTTAAAGTAGAGATAGTTCTAATTATTCAGGATTTTTTATTTGCACTATTCGAGTTCATTTCTTATCTACGTCGTCATTTGTGCCTTAGAAAACTTGGTGTGTTACTTCATTGAGGAAATCAAAAAGAAGAAATGTTGAATCTGAATTTGTTCTCTGTTAAAAAAAAATTCAAAAACCTTAACCTGAACCCTAAACAAAAACCAGAACCCTAAACCTAAAACCAATACCTTAAACCCTAAAAACACTAAACCCTAAACCCTAAACCCTAAACCATAAACCCTAAAACCCTAAACCATAAAACCTAAACCCTAAACCATAAACCCTAAACCCAAAATAAAAACATAAACCCTAAACCCTAAATATTAAACCCTAAACCACTTTAACTTTCATTAACCATAAACTGGACTAAAAATATGACACTCCCTAAACTCACCCCAATATTAAACCCTATAAAACAACCCTAATGACCTGAGTACTCCCTAAACTAAACCCTAAACACTAACTACCTCTAAACTAAACCCTAAAACTAAACTAAAGGCATCTCACCATAAACCCACTAACTTTAAACTTAACCTAAACTAAACCATAAAACCCTAAAACCCTAAAACCCTCCCTACATTACACTATTATATAACCTAAATCTTTCCCTCTAAACCCTAAAACCCTGAGCCAAGCCTAAATAATAAACACTAGCCTAAACCCTAACAAACTGAACTAAACACTAAACCCGAAACACTAAACACTAAAAACCTAAAAACCTAAACCTAAACTAAATAATACATATTAATAAAATAAATAAACAAACTTAAACCTAAATAAAGTAAAATAAATAAAATAAAATAAAATATAAACTAAAACCTAAACCTAAACCTAAAAATAAAATAAAATAAATAAATAAAAATAAACTAAATTAACATAAATAATAATCTAAACTAAACTAAACAAAATAAAGTGAAGAATAAAAAACTAAATAAAATAATAACTAAACATGAAATAAAAAAATAAACCTAAAATAATATAAAATAAAAAATAAAAAAAACTAAACCTTAAAAATAAACCTAAAAATTAATAAAAAATTAAACCTAAACCCTAAAATTAAAAAATATAAACCTAAAGTAAAAATAAAATAAATAAAATAATAAAAACCTAAACGTAAACAAAAATAAACTAAATTAAAATAAATAAAGCCTAAACCTAGACCTAAGGTAAACTAAACCTAAACCTAACCCTAAACTAAATAAAATAAAATAAATAAAAAATAAACCTAAACGAAAACTAAAAAATAAAACCTAAAAATAAACCTAAAATAAAAATCTAAAACGTAAACTTAAAAAAATAAAATAACAACCTAAACCTAAACCTAAAAATAAAAAATAAAACCTAAACCTATAAAATAAAATAAAAATAAAACTCAACTAAAAAATAAACATAAACCTAAACATAAATTTATAAGCTAAACTGAAATAGATAAACCCAAAATAAATAAACTAAAATTAATAAAAATAAAAAATAAATAAAACAAAACCTAACTTAATTGTTTTAAAACACTAAACCCTAAGATGATGACCCTAAACCCAATGCTAAACCCTAAAGCCTTAACTACCCTACCGTGAGCCACCACAAACCCTGAAAACCTAAAAAGCCTAAACACTAAACCCAAACCTTACCCTAAACCTAACCCTGGACCTTAAACCCTAGACCCTGCTATAAACCCTAAAACTTAAAACCTAAACCTAAACTAAATAAACATATGAAAACCTAAACCTAAATAAAATAAAATAATATAAAATAAGTACTTAAATTAAAATTTAAACCTAAACCTAAAATTAAAATAAAATAAACTAATAAAAAATAAAATAAAATTAAGACTAAACTAAATAAAAATAAAATAAACCTGATAAAACCTAAATATAATAAAACTAAATGTGAAAAATAATCCTAAAATAAAAAATAAAACTAAATAAAACCTAAACATGAAAATAAACGTAAAAATAAATAAAAAATAAAATCTAAACCCTAAACTAAAAAAAATACATAAATAAAAAAATAAAATAAACAAAATAAATAAACCTAAAAACTAAAATAAAACTAAACTAAAAAACCTAAACATAAACCCAAAATAAGCTAAACCTAAACCTAAACCTAAACTAAATAAAATAAAATAAAATAAACTAAAAGTAGACCTAAACATAAACTAAAAAATAAAACCTCAAAGTAAACCTAAAATAAAAACCTAAAACCTAAACCAAAAAATAAAAGAAAAACCTATTCCTAAACCTAAAAAAAGAATTTAACCTAAACCTTAAAAATAAATTAAAAATAAAACACATCTGAAAAATAAACATAAACCAAAACCTAAACCTAAAAAATAAACTAAAATAAAAAATCTAAACAAAAATAAATAGACACAAAATAAATCAACTAAACTAAATAAAAATAAAGAATAAACCTAAATAAAAATTAAATATAAAATAAACTAAAATAAACAAAAAATAAACTAAATAAACCTAAACCTAGCAGTTTACTTAATTTAAAAATAAACCTAATCCCTAAAACACTAAGCCCTAAACCCTAAACCCTAAACCCTAAACCCAAAACCCTAAAAACATAAAAACCTAAACCTAAACTACATAAAACCTATATATATATATATATATAAAACAACCTAAACCTAAATAAAGTAATAAAATAAAATAAAATAAAAACCTAAACTAAAGCCTAAACCCAAACCTAAAAATAAAGTAAAATAAAATAAATAAAAACATAAACTAAATTAAAAAATCAAATAAACCTAAGAATAAAAAACTTAAATAAAATAAAAACTAAACATAAAATAAAATAAAATAAACTTAAAATAAATTAAAATAAAAACTAAACAAAAAATCTAAATCTAAAAGATAAACCTAAAAATAAATATAAATAAAACCTAAACCCTAAACTAAAAAAGAACCTAAACCTAAAATAAAAATAAAATAACTTAAACCTAATCAATAATAAACTTAACTAAAATAAATAAAACCTAAACCTAAACCTAAAGCTAAAGTAAATAAAATAAAATAAACTAAAAATAAACCTAAACCTAAGCTAAAAAATAAAACCTAGAATAAATGCCTAAAACTTAAACATAAAAAATAAATAGAAACCTAAACCTAAACCTTAAAATAAAAAATAAAACCTAAACCTTAAAAAAAAACTCAACTAAAAAATAAACCTAAACCTACAAAATAAACTAAAATAAAAAACCTCAACTTAAATAAATAAACTAAACTAACTAAAAATAAAAAATAAAATAAACTTAAATAAATAAAAAATAAACTAAATAAACCTAAACCTATCGGTTTACTTTAATTTTTTTAAACAACAATAAACCATAAACCCTAAACCCTAAACCCTAAATCCTAAACCAAAAACCCTAAACCATAAACCCTAAAAGCCTAAACCCTAAAATCCTAAACCCTAAACCTTAAACATTAAACGCTCAAAACTTAAGAACATAAACCTACACTAAATAAAACATAAAAATAAAATAAATAAAAAACCTAAACCTAAATAAAGTAAAGAAAATAAAAGAAAATAAAAACATAAAATAAAACCTAAAGGTAATCCTAAATAAAATAAAATAAACAAACATACATAAGATAAAATAAAGTAAATAATAACCAAAACTAAACTAAAGAATAAATTAAACCTAAGAATAAAAAATTTAATAAAATAAAAACTAAACATAAAATAAAATAAAATAAACCTAAAATAAACCTGAAGTAAAATAAAATAAAAACTAATTAAAACTAAATAAAAAACATAAACCTAAAATAAATAAAAAAATAAAACCTAAAACTAAAAAAATCCTAAACCTAAAAGAAAGTTAAACATAAACTAAAATAAACTATAAAATAAATAAACCTAAACCTAAACCTAAAGAAACTAAACCTAAACCTAAACCTAAATGATAAAATACAATAAACTAAAAAATAAACTTAAACCTAAACTAAAAAAATAAAACCTAAAATAAATCTAAAATATAAAGGTAAAACCTAAACCTCAAAAATAAAATAAAACCTAAACCTAATCCTAAAATAAAAATAAACTTAAACTAAAAAATAAACTAAAAAATAAACTCAACAAAAAATGCAAACCAAAACCTAAAACTAAAAAATAAACTAAAGTAAAAATGTAAACTAAAATAAATAAACATAAAATAAAGTAACTAAACCAAATAAAAATAAAAAATAAACCTAAAAAAATAAAATTAATTTAAATAAATAAGATATAAACTAAATAAACCTAAACCTAATACTTTACATAATTTAAGAAGACCCTAAACTATAATAACCCTAAACCCACCTTAAACATTAAACTAAAGCTGAGACTAAAGCCTAAACCCAGATCCCTAAAATACCCTAAACCCTAAAAACCTAAAAACCTAAACCTAAACTTAATAAAAACCAAAAATTAAATATATAAATAAACCTAAACTAAAATAAAATAGAAAAAATAAAATAAAATAATAACCTAAACTAAAACTTAAACCTATACCTAAAAATAACATAAAATAAACTAATAAAAATAAACTAAAATAAAATAAGTTGACATAAACTAAACCATAAACAAAATACATGTAAGAATAAATAACCTAAATAAAATTAAAACAAGGTAAAATAAAAATAAAATATTGCTAAAATAAAATAAAATAAAACTAAATAAAAACCTAAACCTAAAAAATAAACCCAAAAAAATAAAAGCTAAAAATAATTAAAAAAATAAAACTAAAACCATAAACTAAAAAATAAGCTAAACCTAATATAAAAATAAAATAAATAAAATAAAATAAACTTAAACCTAAATTAAAATAAATGAAACTAAAATAAATTAAACCTAAATTGAAAATAAACTAAACCTAAACCTAAACCTCAATTAAATAAATGAAAATAAACTAAAAATAAACATAAATATAACCTAAAAATAAAACTTAAAAATAAACCTAAAACCTAAACCTAAAAAATAAAATGTAAGCTTACACCTCAACCTAAAAATAAAAAGAATAAAACTTAAACATAAGAAATAAAATAAAGTAAAACCCAACAAAATAAACCCAAACCTAAACCTAAACCTAAAAAAAAAATAAATTAAAATAAAAACCTAAATTAATATAAATAAAATAAATCACTAAATAAAAATAAAAATAAATAAATAAATTAAAACAAAACTAAAAAAAATTAAAATAAAATAATAAATAAACCAAGGTTTACTTATTTTTTAAAAAAAAAACAAACCCTAGATCCTAAACCTAAACCTACCAACCCTAAAGCTAAACCCTAACATGAACACTAAACCCTAAACACTAAACCCTAAACCCTAACCCTAAATCATAAACTCTAAAATTGTAAACCATAAACCCTAAACCATAAACCCTAAAACTATAAACCCTAAACCCTAAACCATAAACCCTAAATCTTAAATGCTAAAAACCTAAGAATAACTAAATAAAACCTAAAAAGAAAATATATAAAAAACATAAACCTATTTAAAATAAAAAAATAAAATAAAATGAAAACTTAAAATAAAACCTATACCTAAACCTGAAAATAACATAACATAAATTAATAAAAATAAAATAATATCAACCTAATTTAAAATAAAAAATAAATTAAACCTAAGAATAAATTACATAAATAAAATTAAAACTAAAGGTAAAATAAAAATAAATTAAACTTAAAATAAAAAAATAAAAAATAAATAAAAACCTAAACCTAAAAATAATTAGAAAATAAAACTAAAATTGTAAACTAAAAAAAAAACTTAAACCTAAAATAAAAATAAAATAAACAAAATAAAATAAACCTAAACCTAAACTAAAATAAACAGTGTGTCAACCTAGTGGTCTTCTTGCTTTGGAGGATGTTAATCTTCTACGCTTTGCTTTCTTACTTGGCCACTACACACTGACGAGCCCCTTGTTACTTTGGTAGGCCTTACTGTATGGCCAGTAAGCTACCTCATGTTGGATTCATTTAAGAGGATGTGAGTATACTATGCTTTCTTCATGGATTGGCCTTCATACACTAACTTGGTAGAGTATATTTGAGGTTTAGGAAAATTATGCTAGTAATTCCTTCTTTCCTAACTGCTTCAAGTATGGGTCTAGTCATTCCTCCAGGCTCCCTGCTTAGTAGTCGCTTTAGTTTAGATAGCATCTGTCCAACCGATGACAGACTATCCTGATGATTAGTTCCACTTGGAAAGTTTTTAGCCTACATGCTTTCTTTCCAGATTGATCATTCCACACCGATAGGCACCTTAGGTTGGTTGGTTCTCACTATGCTGATGGATACACCACTCATGCTAACGGATACACTTTAGGTTGGTTGGTTTTCGCACCTTAGGATACACCACCCATGGCAAATGTAAGTCTGCTACACTTTCTCCTAGAGTTGGCCACCGTACACCTATAAGCTTTCTTTTCTAGGGATTAACATAACTCCCCTAGCAGCACCTCCCCTATGGGCACAATATTTGGATCCCTTTGTGACCTCATTTTGACACTAGCCTAATTACTATAGGATTAGACAGTTCCCCTTTTCTAGTATTCACCCTTGTGGTTGGAGATTCCATCTTATGGATGTGTAGATTCTCCCTCGGTCTAGTAAATCTAAGATAGGCCAAGGATGACATAGCCCTTTCTTAGTGTGGTCCCTCACACACCAACAGGGTCCAGACAAAGATATAAACAAAATATATATTCACTTGTGGACTAGGAGGACACCCTTAGTGATACCTTTTCCAAAGAAGGCATCTTATCTTTAGGGCAGTGTCAGCAAAACTCCCTATAGGAATCACTTGACTACTCTTGAGTTGATATATGTCCCAATGACATTACCTCAGTAGTCACCTTTAAATCAAGTTTGATTTGTTGTGCTACCAACTGGTCATCCCAGTGGTTGTCCCCTACTTTAGAAGATGTAAGTCTACTATGCCTTCTTCCTAGCACTGCCATTGCATACCGAAAGGCTACCCTTTAGTTGGCTAGCTCTACCCCACGGCCAGTTGAAGATCCCTTTAGATTTGTAAATCTAAGATAGGACAACTCTGATAAAGCTCCTTATCAGTGGGTCCATCGCACACTAACATGGTCCATAAATTAAATCTATCAAATTTGACCGAGCTCACATCCCTAGTGGATATGCCCTCAATTTGAAATCAAACTAAACCAAACAACCTATATCAAATCACATGAAATTAAAATAAAATTAATCCTGAATACTTTTGAGTTGACATAAGTCCCAGTGGCATTCACAATGTAGTAATTGCCCTCGAGTTGATTTCTTTGTGCATCCAACATGTCACCCTAGTGGTTGTTCCTCACTTGGGAAGATGTAATTCTGCTATGCCTTCTTCCTATCACAATTGTTGCACATCGAAAGGTAACCCCTTAGGTTGGCTAGCTCTACCCCACAATTGATAAACTATCCCTTTGGATTTGTAAACCTAAGGTAGCTCAAGGATGATATAGGCTCTTCTTAGTGAGTTCATCGCACACTGATAGGGTCCATACATTAACACAAATTAAATTAAACCTAATCTAATTTTCTTGAGTGGAGTTAAATCACACCCTTCTCCTAGTGGAGCCTTCCATCATATATAAATAAGTCAAGCAAACAAATCAAACTCAAAACCAACCTCCCCAGTGGAGCCAAATTAAACCAACCCTCCCCCAGTAGAGTCTAAATTAAAGAAATCCAACCAAACTCTTATTCCCAATGGATACATCCCCAAAACAATCTATGAAATAAAACTCAAATTTCAATCCCCAATGGATAGCCTGAACCTACTTCCCTAGTGGAAGGTTCATATACATAATCCCTAGCAGACTCGAGCCCATATCTATAGCAGATATGCCTCCTCATCAATTAAAATAAATTAAATTAAAGTCGATTCAATATTAATCTTTTGTGGATTATATATTCTTATCCCCAGCAGATCTTCTTTCCAAAAATCATATAATCAAATCAAATTAAAATCTTATCCCCAATAGATTTTCTTCTTCTATGCCCTCGATATAGACCCATCACATGTCATGTCCAATGCATGTGTGATCCCGTAGTGGATCTCCCTCCATGTTCTTGATATGAAATTCTCATCAAATCTTTTTTCTTCTCTTATGCACACCTTTAATACTCCAACCAAAAGCCTAACAATGTATTCATTTAAATTACATCATTTTAATGTTATAATCAACATTTTATGATTTATGATGATGCAAGCTCAAACTAACTATACAATATCATGCTAAACATATTATAGTGTGAATTAACACATTATATTATATTATAATATCTGATGTTATATTATAATTTTCCATAATATAATATATTTTCTAACATTACACCTCATTAGAATCACCTAAAAGGAACAAATAACAAATTTTCCTCAAAATATGAATAATGTTCATTTTAGATGTAAAATTATTATTTTTCTATTAAAATGGTACAAAATCATATAATTTTGATGTTGCTTTTTGGTGTGTGCCGTGAATTTGGCCAAACTCTTCCATCTCAACCTTCAAATTACCATTTTTGTGAGTTTTGAACCAATGTATTATAATAAAAGTAAAACATACTAAAATGTACAATCAGGTTTAGTAACATGCCACCACATACATATATATGTGAAGCTATATTTTTATGTACATTATATTTTAATATGCTTTCATATAATATATTATCTTACATTACACCTTAAAATGAATCACTAAACAAAAAATTTATAAAATTTGGTTAAGAAATGAACATTTATTTTGGATGCAAAATTCCATTCTTTTGATGAAATGACACACCATAGCACACCCCCAATGATGTTCCCTAAAGCTTACCTTAAATTTGGCCAAATCCCATCATCTTAGTCTATAAATCAGTATTTTTATGAATTATAGCAGTACAAACTCTACTACATCATACTATAACAAATTAAAATTTGCTAAACAATAAGAAGTAATACACAATAGTATGCTATAATGCATGATGCTACACTATGTTATGGCATCCTATATTATAATACACTATAACATATTATATTGTATTATATTTCTTATCACATCACAAGGGTCTGCTTAAGATAAAAAATCATAAAATTTATCTAAACAATAAAAAACTATATAATTTTCTAGTATCACTTACATATTTTAAATTAAAATAATATATTATGATGGCATGCTCTACCTATTATGAATTTGGCCAAATTCTACCATTTTAAAGTCTAAATCAACATTTTTATAAATAATGCTACTGTAGGCTCGACTGTATGATTGTAAAATACTAAAAAAAATTAAAATGTTCAGAACAATATATTATGATATATGATGCAATATTATGCTACAACATATAATATTTATTTTGAACATAAAATCTTACTTTTTAGACTACAAGTGGCATAGCACAACTTTGGTACTACAACCTAATTCCCACTTCAAATTTAACAAATTTCATCATCTAATTTATTAAATCAATATTTTTTATGATTTATATTAATATATATTATAGGACACAATACCATAATATACTTAAACATTTCAAAACATCTTATAACATCCAAAAATCCATCACTACATGCTCAAATATATGATGTGACATTATACTATAATATATGGTATAATAATATGATTTAGGGTTAGCGTTTATGGTATTTAAATCTCTAATAATCACGGGAAAGTCTCTTAATGACATTTTCTTTGGCTACCATAACTATGTTAGGATTAGGTCATTATTTAGACATACTCCTAATGACTTCTTTATTCAAGGTTTAGGGTTTAGGGTTTAAGGTTAGTTTAGGGTTTATGGTATAAGGTTTAGGGTTTGGGGTTTATGGTTTAGAGTTTAGGGTTATAGTATTTACATTTTAGGGTTTATGTTTTCATGGTTTAGGGTTTAGGGTTTAGGGTTTAGGGTTTAGGGTTTAGGGTTTAGGGATTAGGGTTTTTGGTATTGATTTTAGGTTTAGGGTTTAAGTTTTTAGTTCAAGGTTTAAGGTTTAGGGTTTAGTATTTATGTTTTTTTAAGAGAGAATAAATTCAGATTCAACATATCTTCATTTCAATTTCGTCAACCAAGCAGCACCCCAAGTTTTTTATGACACATACGATGACATAGATAAAAAATGAGCACCAATACATCAAATCAAAAACTCTAAATAAGTAGAATCGTCTCTACTATAAGGACATAGTTCCATAGTAGATGGATCGACCATTCTTTGATTCTCTAGTTCCCAGAACCACCCTGCCTCTGTGGGATCTCGCCACCATATCCCCGATCTCTCCCTCCGCCACCACCACAGCTGTAACATTCATCACTACTCCTCCCTCCATAACCACCACTACTCTAACCACCACCTCCATATCCATCAGCACCTCCAGATCCCCCACAACCACTATGATAACTGCAACCTCTGCCATCACCTCCATCGCCAGATCTAGACTGAGACTAGTTGAAGGTGATGTTCCTGCCATCAAGGTTTTTCCTATTCTTAGGATTTAAGATTAGTTTAGGGTTTAGAGTTTAAGGTTAGTTTAGGGTTTATGGTTTAAGGTTAGTTTAGGGTTTAGAGTTAAGGGTTTATGGTTTATGGTTTAAGGTTTAGGGTTGTAGGTTTTAGGGTTTAGGGTTTAGGGTTTAGGGTTTAAGGTTTTAGGGTTTAAAGTTTAGAGTTTAGGGTTTTGGGTTTTTGGTTTTGGGTTTACGGTTGTAGGCTTAGGGTTTAGGGTTTATTTATTAATTTTTATTTATTTTATTTTTATTTAGATAATGTAAACTCATAGGTTTAGGGTTTAGGGTTATAGATTTTACGGTTTAGGGTTGTTGAGGGTTTAAGGTTTTTTTATTTGGTTTTATTTGTTTATATTTTTTTTAAATTTTTAAAATGAAGTAACCCGATAAGTTTAGGTTTATTTTATTTTTTTTATTTTTATTTAGGTTTATTTTTATTTTTATTTAGTTTAGTTTCTTTATTTTATGTTTATTTTTTAGGTTATTTTTAGGTTTAGGATTAGGTTTAGGTTTATTTTTTAGTTTAGTTTTATTTTTATTTTATTTTTTAGGTTTATGTTTTATTTTTTATTTTTAGGTTTAGGTTTAGATTTTTTATTTTTTTTAGGTTTAGGTTTTAGGTTTTTATTTTTAGGTTTATTTTTAGGTATTATTTTTAAGTTTAGGTTTAGGTTTATTTTTAGTTTATTTTATTTTGTTTAGTTTAGGTTTAGGTTTAGTTTATTTTCGGCTTAGGTTTAGGTTTATATTTATGTTAGTTTAGTTTAACTTAGTTTAAGTTTGAGTTTATTTTATTTATGTTTTTTTTTTTTTTTTTTTTTAGAGTTTAGGTTTTTTTTAGGTTTTATTTTTAGATTTATTTTTTAAATTTATGTTTTTATTTAGTTTTTATTTTATTTTAATTTAGGTTAATTTTATTTTTATTTCAAATTTAGTTTTTATTTTATTTAGGTTTATAATTCCTTAGTTTAGTTTAGGTTTTTATTTATGTTATTTTAGTTTAGTTGTTATTTTTCATTTTATTTTCTTTTTAGGTTTTGGTTTAGGTTTAGGATTAGGTTTAGGTTTAGGTTTAGTTGATATTTTTATTTTATTTTATAATTCCATTTTACTTTGATTTGGGTTTTTTTATTTATTTTACTTTTATTTTTTATATAGTTTAGGTTTAGGTTTTTAGCTTTTTATGGTTTAGGGTTTAGGGTTTAGATTTTAGGTTTTTATTTTCAGTTTATTTTTAACTTTCATTTTTTAGTTTAGGTTTAAGTTTATTTTTAGTTTCTTTTATCTTATTTAGTGTAGGGTTTAGGTTTAGGTTTAGCTTTTATTTATTTTAGTTTAGATTATTTTAATTTATGTTTAGGTTTATTTTATTTTATTTATTTTATATTTTTAAGTTTAGTTTTCATTTTTAGTTAAGGGCTTGGGTTTCATTTTTTATTTATTTTTATGTTTTATTTTTATGTTTATTTTTTAGATTTAGGTTTTTATTTAGTTTCAATTTTATTTTACTTTAGGTATTTTTTTATTTTATTTTACATTTAATTTTATTTATTTAGGTTTTTTATTCTAAAGTTTATTTTATTTTTTAGTTTAGTTTAGGTTTATATTTATTATATTTTAGTTTTTTTATTTTTTATTTTATTTTATTTTTAAGTTTAGGTTTAGGTTTTAGTTTAGGTTTTTATTTAATTTTACTTTTTTATTTTATTTATGTTTAAGTTTATTTATTTATTTCTTTTAAGGTTTTATTTACTTTAAGTTTAGATTTTTAAGTTTTTATGGTTTAGGGTTTAAGGTTTAGGGTTTACGATTTAGGGTTTTAGGGTTTAGTGTTTTAGGGTTTAAGGTTTAGGGTATTGGGTTTAGTGTTTAGGCTTTGGCATTTATGGTTTTTAGGGTTTAGGGTTTAGGGTTTAGGGTTTAGGGGTTTTAAGGTTTAAGGTTTATAGTTTAAGATTAGTTTAGGGTTTAGGGTTTAGGGTTTCAAGGTTTAGGGTTTAGGGTTTAAGGTTTAGGGTTAGGGCTAAGGTTTGGGGTTTATGGTTTACGGTTTATGATTTACAGTTTAGGGTTTAAGGTTTATGGTTTTTAGAGTTTAGGGTTTAGGGTTGTAGGTCTAGGGTTTAGGGTTTAGGCTTAGTTTTTGGGTTTAGGATTTAGGGTTTGGGGTTTAGGATTTTATTTTAAAAAAAATTTAAGTAAATCGATAGGTTTAGTTTTTGTTTAGTTTATTTAGTTTATTTTTTATTTATTTTAGTTTATTAATTTTTTTATTTTTATTTAGGTTTATTTTTTATTTTTATTTAGTTTATTTTAGGTTAATTTATTTTAGTTTAGGATCTTTATTTTAGTTGAATTTTTAGGTTTTTGTTTAGCTTTAAGTTTATTTTTTAATTTAGTTATATTTTTATTTTATTTTTTAGGTTTAGGTTTTATTTTTTATTTATAGGTTTAGGTTTAGGTTTTTATTTTATTTTATTTAGGTTTATGTTTTAGTTTTTTACTTTAGGTTTATTTTTAAATTTTATTTTTTAGTTTAGGTTTAGGTATTTTTTTAGTTTAATGTTTAGGTTTTATTTTTTATTTACTTTTAGGTTTATTTTTTAAGTTTAGGTTTTTATTTCGTTTTTATTTTAGGTTTATTTTATTTTTATTTTTCATTTAGTTTTTTTATTTATGTTTTTTAATTTTACATCATTTTATTTTTTTTATTAGTTTAGGTTTTTATTTATTTTATTTTCGTTTAGTTTTTATTATTTATTTTATTTTATTTTTAGTTTTAGGTTTAGGTTTTAGTTTAGGTTTTTATTTTTTTTACTTTTTTATTTTATTTTGGATTAGGTTTATTTATTTATTTTTTATGTCTTATTTAGTTTAGCTTTAGGTTTTTAGGTTTTTACGGTTTAGGGATTAGAGTTTAAGGTTTAGGGTTAAGGGTATGGGGCTTAGGGTTTAGGGTTTAGGGTTTAGGGATGTAGGTTTTATGGTTTAGGGTTTAGGGTTTAGGGTTTTAGGGTTTAAGGTTTAGGGTTTAGGGTTTAGGGTTTAGGGTTTAGGTTTTTAAGGTTAAGGGTTAAGGGTTTAGTGTTGTAGGTTTAGGGTTCAGGGTTTAGGGTTTTACGGTTAAGGATTTGGTGTTTAGGATTGTTGGTTTATGGTTTAGGGTTTATAGTTTAGGGTTAGGGTTTAGGATTTAAGTTTTTTTTATTTCTTTTTATTTTTAGGGTTTAGGGTTTAGGTTTAAGGTTCAAATTTTAGTTTAGAGTTTAAGGTTTTTAGTTCTTTTTAATAGAGAACAAATTTAGAGTCAACATTTCTTCTTTTTGATTTCATCAACGAAGTGATATAATATGTTTTTTAAGACACAAGCGATGACATAAATAAAAAATGAGCATGCATAGAGCAAGTCAAAAACCCTAGATAACTAGAATTGTCTCTACTATAAAGACAAGATTCCATAAGCACCAATTCAGATTGGCCATTCTTCAGTTTCTCCAGTTCCAATCAGAACCACCCCAGCCTCTTATGTAGCAGGATCGACAATCATATTCCCAATCTCTTTCTCTTCCACCACCACTGTTGTAACCTTCGTCGCTCCTCCCAACTCCATAACCACCATAGCTCTGACCACCACCTCCATATCCACTAGCACCTCCAAATCCACCACCACCACTACGATAATTTTTGCCTCCACCTTCGCCTCCACCTTTGCCTCCACCTCTAGATCTAGGCTGAGCCTTGTTGTTGATGATGTGCCTACCATCAAGGTTCTGTGCATTCTTATGGTTTAGGCTTAGGTTTAGGTTTATTAGGTTTTGGGTTTAAATTTATTTTTTAATTTATATAGTTACTTTAGATTTAGGTTTAGGGATTAAGGTTAGGGTTTAGGGTTTAGGGTTTAGGATTTAGGGTTTAGGGTTAAGGTTTAGGGTTTAGGGTTTAGGGTTTAGCATTTAGGGTTTAGGGTTTTTAATGGTTTAGGGTTTAGGGTTTAGGGTTGTAGGATTAGTGTTGTAGGTTTATGGTTTAGGGTTAGTTTTATGGTTAAGGGTTTATGATTTAGGATTTAGGATTTAGGATTTTTTTTAATAAGGTAAATTCGTAGGTTTAGGTTTATTTAGTTTTCTTAGTTTATCTTTTTTTTTATTTTAGTTCATTTTGTTTATTTTATTTTTATTTAGGTTTATTTTTTATTTTTTTATTTAGTTTAGTTTATTAATTTTAGTTTAGATTTTTTATTTTAGTTTATTTTTTAGGTTTAGGTTTAGGTTTATTTTTTAGTTGAGTTTTATTTTTATTTTATTTTTCAAGTTTAGGTTTTTAGGTTTTAAGGTTTGATGATTTAGGATTTAGGGGTTAGGATGTAAAGTTTAGGGTTTAGGGTATTAGGGTTCAGGGTTTAAGACTTAGGGTTAGGGTTTAGGCTTTAGGCTTCAATTTTTAGGCTTTAGGGTTTAAGGTTTAGGGTTTAGGGTTTTGGTTTTGGGTTTAGGGTTTAGCATTTAGGGTTTTGGGTTGAAGGTTTTGGATTTAAGGTTTTGGGTTTAGGGTTTAGGGTTAGAGTTTTTTTTTTTGGGTTTAGGGTTTAGCATAGGTTTTAGATTTCTTTTCAAGTTTTAGTTTAGGTTTATTTTTTAAATTTAAGTTCTTTATTTAGTTTATTTTTTATTTATTTAAATTTATTTTATTTTTATTTTTATTTATTTTATTTTTTATTTTATTTTGTTTATTTTATTTATTTTAAGTTTATTTATTTTAGTTTAGGTTTCTTATTTTTGTTTGTTTTTTATGTTTAGATTTAAGTTTATATTTATTTTTTAGTTTAGTTTTATTTTTATTTTATTTTTTAGGTTTAGGTTTTATTTTTTTATTTTTAGGTTTAGGTTTATGTTTTATTTTAAGTTTAGGGTTTAGGTTTTTATTTTAAGTTTACCTTTAAGTTTTATTTTTTAGTTTAGGTTTAGGTTTATTTTTAGTTTATTTTATTTTATTTAGTTTAGGGTTTAGGTTTAGGTTTTTTTTATTTTAGCTTAGTTTATTTTAGTTTATGTTTTGGTTTATTTTGTTTTATTTATTTTAGGTTTAGGTTTTTTTTTTAGTGAAAGGTTTAGATTTTTTTTTATTTACTTTAGGTTTTATTTTTAGGTTTTTTTTTAGGTTTAGGTTTTATTTAGTTTTTATTTTATTTTATTTTAAGTTTATTTTATTTTATTTTTTGGTTTAGTTTATTTTATTTGTTTTTATATTATTTAGTTTAGTTTATTTATTTATTTTATTTTAATTTAGTTTTTAATTTTTATTTTATTTTATTTTTAGGTTTAGGTTTAGGTTTAGGTTTAGGTTTTAGTTTATGTTTTTATTTAATTTTATTTGTTTACTTTATTTAGGTTTAAGTTTTTTTATTTATTTTATTTTTAGGTTTTATTTAGTTTAGCTTTAGGTTTTTAGGGTGTAGGGTTTTTTTTAGGAAATCCTAGAGAGGGGAGAATTTTATTGTCACAAAGAAAGGAGTACAAGGTCCTTAAGAGGGGATAATTCTCTTAACTACCGCTCAAAGAGCCACATTCAGCCTAGAGAGAAAAATTCCCTATATAATACAACAAAAGCAAGGTAACTAAATAAAAGACATAAAAGACCAAAAAATAAATAAGAATAGCACAGGAAACATGAAAAAAAGCCAAAGCCCACTACTAGAGTTAGAGGTATTTTGAGAGTTGCACAATCCATATCCAGAAATTGAAACCAGCAAAGAACCTAAAAATTAAACTTGCAAGCAATTAGAAATTAGAATTAGCACAGCTAGACAAAATCAAGCTTTAGCACATAATAAAGAGCAATATAAGAGAAAATTTCTAATAAGGCTCAGGCTTGGTCACCTGCATCTTCAAGGGCAACCACAAATGTGAGTATTTAGACTTCAAAAGAAGGGTTCTGATCACATATGTCTTTCTGAGCCAAAAGATAACAGGGAAATCATCATATCCATCATAGCCCACTTACCTGGATGAAGGCAATCTGCCAAAGAGTGGAAGTCAACAGTTCTCTAGTACCTGCATCCCAAACAAATAAGAAAGCTGCCCCAGATATCACCCAACTGACTAAAGGCCACCAAGCCTGAAAGGAAGTAGCATCAACAAAACCACCATAATAGAAATGGAAGAGCAGCTGTTAAGTTTTCATTCAGAAAGCATAGACACCATAAATTGGAAACAAACCCACCAGAGTCACCAGACAACCACAAGTAATAGCCCAAAAATAAAACATCAGTCTACAACTAGCAACAAGAAACCAGCAATTCCAAACTAAATCAGAGAACAAGGTCAATACTAATAGCAGTCCACCAAGAGCTAGAGACAAGAAATAAAAAGCGGTCCCATACCTCCATCAAAGATAATAAGAGGCGATAGGAAAACAACTCTACCATAAGGCTAAAACCAAAACAAAGAAAATCCACCAAAAGGGAAACCCTACTAGCTAAAAGTAGATCAGAAAGAAAACCAAAAAGAATACTAACCAAACTAGCCAGCCCATATGTCAACCCAGCCAATTAATAAACCAACAGATGAAGCAACTCCGATAAGGAAACAACTAGTCCTAAAGAGAGGCAATCCCAACACAGAGAAAGACATGCATAATGACAACTAATAAGAAACCATCAGAAATAACCAAGAAACAAATGGTAATCACCCAATCAGATAAAAAGCTGCAACCGGGGAGGACCAGCCAATCACCAACACCCAACTAAAGGGGTAGGGAAAATAGACCAAGGCCCTAACTAGACATAAAAACTACCAAAAAGCCTAGTACAAACTCAAGAGTGAAAAAATTGATTGCAACCATCAAATAATAGCCACCTAAGACATCTAGGTAGTGTGTAGTAGCAAACAATAGAACCCACCAGGCCCAAAAATAGTAGCCAAAAACATACCTAAGGAAATAGCCAGCCAAAACCAAAGGCAAAACAATGACTAATTAATAAAAGGGAAAAACAAAAAGAAGTTAGAGGCATAACCCAAAAGGATGCCATCACAAGTTCTAGGCATCACATGAAGAAAATGTTGACAATGAGATCCTTACATAAAATAGTCAACCAAAGAGAACACCTCTCCAACAAAAGAGACTGAGCAACCAGCCACCACCTCAAAGAGATGTCCCAAGTATTATAATAGAAACTAGATAAGAGACTTAGTTTTTATTTTTTATTTTATTTTTTTTAGGTTTAGGTTTAGGTTTAGGTTTAAGTTTAGGTTTTTATTTTATTTATTTTTTAATTTTATTTAGGTTTAGGTTTCTATATTTTTTTTTATTTTTAAGCTTTATTTAGTTTAGGTTTAGGTTTTTCGTTTTGTAGGGTTTAGGGTTGTAAGTTTTAGGGTTTAGGGATTAGGGTTTAGGGTTTAAGGTTCATGGTTTAGGGTTTTTTAGGATTTAGGGTTTAGAGTTTAGGGCTTAGTGTTGGTTTTAGGTTTTAGGGTTTAAGGGTTTTTAAAGTTTAGGATTTAGGGTTTAGGGTTAGTTTTAGAGTTTTGGATTTAGGATTTAGGGTTTAGGGTTTAGGGTTTAAGTTTTTTTTTAAAATTAAGTAAACTGATTGGTTTATGTTTATTTATTTTGGTTAGTTTATTTATTTTATTTTTGTTTAGTTTATTATATTATTTTTATTTAAGTTTATTTTTTAATTTTATTTAGTTTAGTTTTTTTATTTTAGTTTATTTTTTAGGTTTAGGTTTAGATTTATGTTTATTTTTATGTTTAGTTTTATTTTTATTTTAGGATTTATGATTTTTAGGGTTAATGGTTTAGGGTTTAGGGTTTAGGATTTAGGGTTAGCTTAGGTTTTAGGGTTAAAATATGGTTCAAGGTTTAGGGTTAGGGTTTTTTTAAAATTTTTTTAAATTAAGTAAACTGGTATGTTTAGATTTATTTAGTTTATTTAGTTTATTTTTTATTTATTTTTATTTTTTGATTTTTAATTATTATTTAAGTTTATTTTTAATTTTTATTTAGTTTAGTTTATTTAATTTTGGTTTATTTATTTTAGTTTAGGTTTTTTATTTTAATTTATGTTTTAGATTTAGGTTTATTTTTTAGTGTAGTTTTATTTTTATTATATTTTTTAGGTTTTGGTTTTATTTTTTGTTTTTAGGTTTAGGTTTAGTGTTTTATTTTATTTGTTTAGTTTTAGGTTTTAGATTTTTATTTTAGGTTTATTTTTAGGTCTTATTTTTAAGTTTAAGTTCATATTTATGTTTAGTTTATTTTAGGTTTAGTTTTAGGTTTTATTTATTTTAGTTTAGTTTATTTTAGTTTATGTTTAGGTTTAGGTTTACTTTATTTTTATTTTAGGTTTAGCCTTTTTTTTAGTTTAGGGTTTAGGTTTTATTTTTTAATTATTTTTTGATTTTACTTATTGGTTTATTTTTTAGGTTTAGGTTTTTATTTAGTTTTTATTTTATTATATTTTTGATTTATTTTATTTTTATTTTAGGTTTCATTTTTATTTTATTTAGGTTTTTTTAGTTTCATTAGTTTTTTATTTATTTAATTTTAATTTAGATTTTATTTTTCATTTTATTTTTTTCTTAAGTTTAGGTTTAGGTTTAGGTTTTAGTTTTTGTTTTTATTTTATTTTATTTTGGTTTAGGTTTTTTATTTTTTTTATTTTTAAGTTTTACTTAGTTTAGGTTTAGGTTTTTAGCTTTTCAGGGTTTACGATTTAGGGTTTAGGGTTTAGGGTTAGTTTAGGGTTTAGTGTTTATGGTTTAAGGTTTGGGGTTTAGGGTTTAGGGTTTAGGGTTAGGGTTTAGGTTTTAGGGTCTAGGGTTTAGGTTTTATGGTTTAATGTTTTGGGTTTTAGGGTTTATGTTTTAGGGTTTACGGTTTAAGGTTTAAGGTTTGGGGTTTTAGGGGTTTAGGGTTTAAGGTTTAGGTTTTAGGTTTAGGGTTCAGGTTTTAGTTTAGGGTTTAGGGTTATTGGTTTTTCTTCTTTTTTTTTCTTTTTTAATAGAGAACAAATTCATATTGAACATTTCTTCTTTTTGATTTCATCAACCAAGTAACACACCATGTTTTCTAAGACACAAGTGACGACATAGATAAAAATGAGCACGCATAGAGCAAATTAAAAATCCTAGATAACTAGAACCATCTCTACTATAAAGACACAATTCTATAAGCGTGATCAGATCCATTCTTGATTTCTCATTCCCAATAAAATCACCCTGGCCTCTTTAGTAGCGGGTTCCACCATCATATCCCCGATCACTTCCCTCTTCACCACCATGGTTGTAACCTCATCCTTTGCTCCACCTCCATAACCACCATCACCACCACACCACCTCCATCCACGATGATACAATGATAGCCTCCCTTCACCTCCACTTGCGGATCTAGACTAGCGATTGGTGATGTTCTTGTCTTCAAGGTTACGCCATTCTGGGGTTTAGGTTTAGGTTTAGGTTTAAGTTTATTGTTTTAGGGTTTAGGTTTTTTAATTATTTAGTTTTTTTAGGTTTAGGTTTAGGGTTTAGGTTTAGTTTAGGTTTAGGTTTATTGTTTAGATTGGATAGTTGATTTAGATTAGGATTTAGGGTCTAGGGTTTAAAGTTTAGGTTAGGGTTTAGGTTTTAGTGTAAGATTAGAGTTTAGGGTTTCGGGTTTAGGGTGTAGGTTTTAGGATTTAGGGTTTAGGGTGTTGGTTTTAAGATTCAGTGTTTAGGTTTTTTAGGGTTTAGGGTTTAATGTTTAGGGTTTAGTGTTTAGGATTTAAGTTTTAGGGCTTAAGTTTTAGGTTTAGGGTTTAAGTTTTAGTTTAGGGTTTAGAGTTTTTTTTTTTTTCAAATTGAACAAATTCAGACTCAACATTTCTTCTTTTCAATTTCATCAACCAGGCAACACACCAAATTTTCTAAGGCACAAGTGACAACATAGATTAAAAATGAGCATGCATAGAGCAAATCAAAAATACTAGATAACTAGAACCTTCTATACTGTAAAGAGATAGTTCCATAAGCGATAGATCTGATGGGCCATTCTTCAGTTTCTCCAGTTCCCATCAGAACCTCCCCAGCCTCTCGTGTAGTGGGGTCCATCACATCCCCGATCACTCCCTCCGCCCCTACCACGGCTGTAACCTCCGTCACTCCTCCCTCCTCCATTACCACCACTACTCTGACCATCACCTCCATATCCACCTCAGATCCCCCACCACCTTGTGATAACGCACCTCGCCTTGACTCCACCTTGCCGGATCTAGATTGAGCCTAGTTGACAGTGATGTTCCTGCCGTCAAGGTTCTGCCAACTCTTAGTGTTTAAGTTTTTTTTAGAGAAAGTTAAAAATTTTTTTACTTTAAAAATAAAGGATACAATGTCTTTAAAAGGGGTAAAGCTCAAAATTCTACTGCTCATAGAGCTACATGAAACCTAAAGAGCTAAACCTCTATCTATGTACAATGGAAAAAAGAAAATAAAAGATCAAAAGTAATGGCATAAAATAAAATCAAAAAGTACACAAAAAGGACTAATAAAACTTGAGAAAATAGTAAAAGGACTAGTTAACAGCAGTTCATGATCCCTTTGAGAAGGAAAGATAAGCAAGATCCACATCAACAATGAGTTGGTTGGTAAAGATCATTCAATCGAAGTTCCAACCTACAAAAGAAATCTGCAAAACACTATAAAAGAAATGGCCATAGCTCAAGGAAAAATGATAAAGTAAATAATTTAGAAGAGACAAGAGGCTCATGCTTAAGATCATCTCAAGGGGCAACAATACATATAAGCATCCAAAATTCATGAGAAGGGTTACAATCATATGCATGCTACCAACTAGAAAGAAGATAGAGGGAAACATCAAGGCCATCATAGCTAGAATACCTAACATAAGCAACCATCCAAGGTAAAATAGTCAATAGTGATCTAATTCCTATGCTAAAAAATAGAGAAAAATAGCCAGCTAGCAACCAACCAGCAGCCAACCCACTAACCAAAACCCACAATAGACCAAACACATAAATCCAGCATCTCAGAAGTTACATTAGGGTTAGTGGCTGAGAACAACCCACAACTATCTCCAAAGCACTATCAATCCAAATCCAAGGGAGGACAAACCTCATCCCAAATAAGAAAATAATAGAAGATAAGAAGCACTAGAGAGAGGAAAGCCATACAACAGAGAGACCAAGAGGGCATCTAGAAGTTACGATCAAACCACCACTAAGGCAGCCAAATGGAAAGCAAATCTACCATCACCAAGAGGAAAATATTAGAAAAGAGAGCCAACTAAAGAGAGAGTCAATTCCAGACCAACATAAAGACAAAAAACCAAGCCACTACACAAGCATCCAAGGTAAGACCATAAAAAACCCTCAAGGCTAACCCCAATAACAAGTCCTAAAATAAGACCAAAAAAAATATAAGCTCATATCCTCCACCATAATAGCCAAAACCACCCAGCAATAGGATGAGCTATGAGAGAAGTCGAGCAGAGAAAATCGACACCCAAGCAAAAATATAAGGAAAAATATCTACACCAAGAGGATAACCAACCAAGAAAAAAAAAAAAGCACCTAAACCAACCATGCATAGGCAACACATCCACCGACCAACCAATAGGATAGCTAAACGCCAACAAAATTAGCAAATATAGCTAATACAAAGCCCAAAAAGAGGGAAAAGAACAATAATAGACAAAGCCACAACCCACATGGAGATCTCCAAAATAACCAAGAAATAAAAATGGTAGTCACCCAACCAAACCAGAAGAGGCCAAGGAGGACCACCCAACCACAAACAGCAAAATATAAAGAAAGGAATAAGGCCAAAGGCAAACAAAACCCCATCAAATTCAAAGAGAGAAGATATTCACTACAAGGAGAAAATAGGAGACAATAAGCATAATAACTAACTCAATTCACAAGGTAGATAGAACCAACCAACAGAAACCTCCAAGCCAAACCAAGAAAGAAGAACCAAGCTCAAAGAAGCCAATAGTATCCATGAAAAAATAACCACCCAAAATAGCTAGGCAGTTGAAAGAAAAAAAATAGTAGCAACCAGAAGAACCAACCATAGCATCTCTAAATCCAATTTGAAAGAAACAACCAACCAAAACTAGGACCCAAAATTTATTGGTAAAAGGGTAGGCCAAAATTACAACCACAACCCAATAGGAGACAAAGCATGAGCCATAGAAAACCACCAGCTCGGAGGATAGGAAAACCAATTAAAAATAGCACCACTAAGACCCAAAAATGGCAGGAAAGTGTAGAATGGGGTAAAGTTGAAGGGGCTTAATTATAGAAATAAACTCACCAAAACAACTTCTTAGTGAGGGGAAAAAATACAACAAAAAACTAGGAATAAAACCACCATAGCAAAAGATTAAGAAGAACAAAGGTTAAAATTTGAGGTGGTAGTCTAGTGTTATCTGATTGACCACCATGATGCTTAGGTATGCCATGCTTATCAAATAAAGTGAGCTCATTTAATCACCCAAATAGCTAGGAAATCAACACAAGCATTACTTTCATGAAGAATGTGAAATTTTGTAGCAAACTTGAGAAAAAGCTTTTAGTGTGATTAAGAAGATAGAATAAGTCAACATTTCCCATTTTATTATTATTATTATATCAAGTAAAGAAGAATCAACTTTAATCCAAATAATATAGAGGCCTTTGCTTAAATAAATATCAATAGCTTTGTTAACAACAATGAGTTTAGCATAAATAATAAAATAAGATTTAAGGTTTAGAGATTTTGGTTTTATTAACAGAGAATAAATTCAAATTCAACATTTCTTCTTTTTGATTTTATCAACCAAGTAACACACCAAGTTTTTTAAGGCATAATCGACAACATAGATAAAAAAAGAGCACTCATAGAGCAAATCAAAAACTCTAGATAACTAGAACCATCTCTACTGTAAAGACACCATTCCATATGCAGCAGATTAGATTGTCCATTCTTCACTTTCTCTAGTTCCCATCAGAACCACCCCAACCTCTCGAGTAGCAAGATCTACCATCATATCCTCGATCTCTCCCAACACCACCACCATGGCTGTAACCTCCATCTCTCCTCCCACCTCCATAACCACCACTACCCACCACCTCCATATCCACGGCACCTCAGATCCCCACCCTTTATGATAAACCACCTCTACCTCCTCCACTTCCGGATCTAGAAAGCTGGTTGATGATGATGTTCTCGTCATTATCCCCATCCTAAGGTTTTAGGTTAGGTTATTTTTTTTTTTTTATTTATTTAGACTTTAGGTTTTGCTTATTTTGTTTAGGGTTTAGGTTATTTTTTTAGGTTTAGGGTTTAGGTTTAAGGTTTATTTTTTAGGTTGGGTTTATTTTTTATTTTAGGTTTTTTAGGGTTTAATTTTTTTTTTTTTTTAGGTTTAGGTTTATTTTATTTTATTATTTTATTTATTTAGTTTATTTTTTTTATTTATTTTTTTATTTTATTTATTTATTTATTTTTAGTTTAATTTTATTTATTTAATTTATTTATTTTTAATTTTTATTTTAGGTTTAGTTTAGTTTAGGTTTATTTTTAGTTTAATTTATTTATTTTATTTTATTTTAGGTTTAGGTTTTTTTTTTTTTAGGTTTAGGTTTTTTTATTTTATTTATTTAGGTTTAGGTTTATTTTTTTTAGGTTTAGGTTTTTATATTAGTTTTATTTTATTTTATTTTAGGTTTATTTTATTTTTTATTTTAGGTTTATTTTATTTATTTTATTTTTTTAGGTTTTTTATTTTTATTTTATTTTATTTTATTTTAGTTTAGGTTTAGTTTTAGGTTTATTTTATTTTTATTTTATATTTTATTTAGTTTAGGTTTTTTATTTTTTTATTTTATTTTATTTTTATTATTTTTTATTTTATTTTAATTTATCTTTTTATTTTTATATTTTATTTAGGTTTATTAATTAGGTTTATTTTATTTATTTTATTTAGTTTAGGTTTAGGGTTTAGGTTTATTTTATTTAGGTTTAGGGCAGGGTTTAAGGTTTAGGGTTTAGGTTTTAGAGTTTAGTGTTTAGGTTTTAGGTTTAAGTTTAGGAGTTTAGGAGTTAAGTTAGTTTAGTTTAAGTTTTAGTTTAGGTTTTAGGTTTAGTTAAGTTATTATTAGTTTATTTTAGGGTTTTATTTTAGGTTTAGTAGGAGTTTAGTTTAATTTAGTTTAGTTTAGGTTTTTTTTGGGTTTAGGGTTTTAGTTTAAGGGTTAGTTTAGGTTTTAGGTTTAGGATTTGAGTTTAGTTTTGGGTTTAGGGTTTTAGGGTTTTAGGTTTAGGTTTTAAGTTTATTTTTAGTTTAGGTTATAGGTTTAGGGTTTAGGTTTAGTAGCAGGTTGGAGGTTTAGGATAGTTTTAGGGTTTAGGTTTTAAAATTAGTTTTAAGGTTTATTTAGTTTATTTAGTATATCTTTATTTATTTTAGTTCATTTTATTTTTATTTTATGGTTTAGTTTATTTATTTTAGGTTTTATTTTAGTTTATTTTTTTAGGTTTAGGTTTAGGTTTAGGTTTATGTTTATTTTTTAGTTTAGTATTATTTTTTATTTTTTTATTTTTTTTTGGTTTAGGTTTAGGTTTTATTTTATTTTTTTTTTTTACATTTAGGTTTTATTTTTTTTATTTGGGTTTATTTTTAGGTTTTATTTTTTTAGTTTAGGTTTTAGGTTTATTTTAGTTATTTTATTTTATTTAGTTTAGGTTTAGGTTTAACTTTAGTTTATTTAGGTTTAGTTTTATGTTTAGGTTTTATTTATTTCAGTTAATGCTTATTTTAGTTTAGGTTTAGGTTTATTTTTTTATTTTTGGTTTAGGTTTTTCTTTTAATTTAGGATTTAGGTTTTATATTTTACTTATTTTTTTTAGGTTTTATTATTAGGTTTATTATTTAGGTTTATGTTTTTTATTTAGTTTTTTATTTTATTATAGTTTATTTTTATTTTATTTTAGGTTTTAGTTTTTATTTTATTTAAGTTTTTTATTTTTTTAGTTTAGTTTAGGTTTTATTTATTTATTTTTATTAGTTTTATTTTTTTTTTTATTTTTTTAGGTTTATGTTTAGGTTTAGGTTTAGGTTTAGGTTTAGTTTATGTTTTATTTTTTATTTTATTTTTTTTTTTTTTTTTATTTTGGTTTAGATTTTTTTTTTTTATTTATTTTATTTTAGGTTTATCTAGTTTAGGTTTAGTTTTAGCTTTTAGTTTTTATAGGTTTAGGTTTTGGTTTGGGGTTTTGGGTTTAGGGTTTAAGGTTTAAGGTTTATGTTTTTTGGGTTTTAGGTTTATGGGTTAGGTTTGGTTTAGGTTTAGGTTTTAGGGTTTAGGCATTTTGGATTAGGGTTTTAGGGTTTAGGGTTTTTGGTTTAGGGTTTAGGGTTTAGGGTTTTTAGGGTTTAGGATTTATGGTGTAGGTTTTAGGTTTAGGCTTAGTTTTTAGGTTTAGGTTTTTATTTAGTTAATATTTTATTTTATTTTTGGTTTATTTATTTTTATTTTATTTAGTTTTTATTTTTTTATTTTATTTTGTTTTTTATTTTAGTTTAGTTTAGGATTTTTTTTATTTTATTTTTTATTTTTATTAGTTTATTTTATTTTATTTTAGGTTTAGTTTAGGTTTATTTAGGTTTTATTTATTTTATTATTTTATTTTTAGGTTTAGGTTTTTAATTATTTATTTTATTTTATTTAGTTTAGGTTTAGGTTTTAGGTTTTATATTTTTTGGGTTTATTTTAGGTTTATTTTAGGTTTAATTTTTTTTTATTTTTTTAGTTTATTTTTTATTTTAAGTTTATTAGTTTATTTAGTTTAGGTTTAGGTTTATTTATTTAGTTTATTATTTTTTTTAGTTTATTTATTTTGATTTATTTTATTTTTTAGGTTTATTTATTTTAGTTTATTTTTTTTATTTAGTTTAGGTTATTTTCTTTTTTTTTTTATTTTTTTTAATATTTTATTTTTTTTAGTAGTTATTTTATTTTTTATTTAGTTTTATTTTATTTATTTAGTTTATTTTGATTTCTTTATTTTATTTTTATTTAGTTTAGTTTTATTTTTTTATTTATTTTTTATTTTTTAGTTTTATTTTAGTTTATTTTTTTAGGTAGTTTATTTTATTTTTTTTTAGTTTATTTTATTTTATTTTATTATTTAGGTTTAGGTTTTATTTTTTACTTTTAATTAGTTTATGTTTTTTATTTTATTTTTTAGGTTTAAGTTTTAGATTTTATTTTAAGTTTTATTTTTTTAGTTTAGGTTTAGGTTTATTTTCGTTTATTTTAGTTTATTTAGTTTAAGTTTGGGTTTAGGTTTAGTTTATTTTAGGCTTAGGTTTAGGTTTAAGTTTAGTTTATTTTTAATTTAGGTTTATATATATTTTTTTTAGTTTAGGGTTTAGGTTTTTATTTATATATTTTTAGGTTTAATTTTTTAGGTTTAGGTTTTTTATTTAGTTTTATTTTATTTTATTTTATTTTATTTTGGTTTATTTTATTTTTTATTTTAGGTTTATTTTATTTATTTAGGTTTTTTATTTTATGGTTTATTAATTTTATTTTTTTAGTTAATTTTTAAATTTTTTTATTTTATTTAGTTTATTTAGGTTTAGGTTTTAGTTTATGTTTTATTTTTTTTTATTTTTATTTTATTTTAGTTTTGGTTTTATTTATTTTATTTTTTTGGTTTATTTAGTTTAGGTTTAGGTTTTTTAACTTTTTTTAGTTTTGGGTTTAGTATTTAGTTTAGGTTTAGTTTAGGTTTAGTTTTTGGGTTTTGGGTTAGGTTTTATTTTAGGTTTAGGTTTTTATTTTTTTAAATAGGAATAAATTTTGATTATTTTCTTATTGATTTAGTATGTTTTAGGTTTTTAGTTTGTTTTATTTATTTAGTTTAGTATTTTATTTTTTATTTATTTAGTTTTTTTTTTATTCTTAGGATATTTTTTATTTTTTAGTTTAGTTTAGGTTTATTTATTTTATTTAGTTTATTTTTTTATTTGTTTATTTTATTTAATTTTAGGTTTAGTTTAGGTTTTTATATTTTTTATTTTTCTTATTTTATTTAGGTTTATGTTTTTTTACATTTTTTTATTTTATTTTATTTAGTTTAGGTTTAGTTTTTTTTAGGTTTTTTTTAGGTTTTAGGGTTTAGGGTTTAGGTTTGGTTTAGGGTTAATGTTTGGTTTAGGGTTTTAGTGTTTAAGGGTTTATGTTTTTTAGAGTTTAGGGTTTAGCATTTAGGGTTTAGGGTTTGTTTAAAAAAAAATAGCAAGTAGGTTTATATTTAGTTTTATTTAGTGTATTTTTTATTTTATAATTTATTTTATTTTTTTTATTTTTATTTATGTTTTTTATTTAGTTTTATTTATTTATTTTAGTTTATTTATTTTTTATTTTATTTTTTTTAGGTTTAGGTTAGTTTAGGTTTTTTTTAATTTTTTATTTAATTTATTTTTTTTAGGTTTAGGTTTTTTATTTTTTTTAGGTTTATTTTTTAGGTTTAGGTTTATTTTTTATTTTTAGGTTTAAGTTAGGTTTATTTTTTTTTTTGGTTTAGGTTTTATTTTAGGTTTTTTTAGGTTTACTTTTAGTTTTTTATTTTATTTAGTTTAGGTTTAGGTTTTAGGTTTAGTTTATTTTAGGTTTAGGTTTAGGTTTTATTTAAATTAGTTTATTTTGTTTAGGTTAAGTTTTTTTATTTTTTATTTTAGGTTTAGATTTTTTTTTAGTTTAGGATTTAGGTTTTTTTTAATTTATTTTTATGTTTAATTTTTAGGTTTATTTTCTAAGTTTAGGCTTTTATTTAGTTTTTATTTTTTTTTTATTTTAGATTTTATTTTTATTTTATTTATGTTTTTTTAGTTTAATTTAGGTTTTTATTTATTTTATTTTAGCTTAGTTTTTATTTTTTATTTTATTTTATTTTCAGGTTTAGGTTTAGGTTCACCTTTAGGTTTAGGTTTTAGTTTATTTTTTTATTTTATTTTATTTTTTATTTTATTTTGATTTTTATTTTATTTTGTTTTAGGTTTTATTTAGTTTATGTTTTGGTTTTAGTTTTAGGTTTAGGGTTTAGGGTTTAGGATTTAAGGTTTAGGGTTTGGGGTTTTTCTAATTTAAGAAAACTAGTAGGTTTATGTTTATTTAGTATATTTTTTTTTATTTTTGTTTATTTCTTATTTATTTTAGTTTTTTTATTTTTTATTTTTATTTTAGTTTATTTTTTATCTTATTTAGTTTAGTTTATATATTTTAAGTTTATTTAATTTTGTTTATTTTTTATTTTTGTTTATTTTTTTGGTTTAAATTTATGTTTATGTTTATTTTTTAGTTTAGTTTTATTATTATTTTTTTTAAGTATAGACTTTATTTTTTAATTTTTTAGGTTAAGGTTTTTATTTTATTTTCTTAGGTTTAGGTTTTAGGTTTTAAGTTTTTATTTGAGGTTTATTTTAGGATTTATTTTGTAGTTTAGATTTTGGTTTATTTTTAGTTTATTTTATTTTTAGTTTAGGGTTTAGTTTTGTTTATTTATGTTTAGGTTTAGGTTTAGGTTTATTTATTTTTTGTTTAGTTTATTTTAGTTTAGGTTTAGGTTTTTTTTTAATTTTAGGTTTAGTTTTTTTTTTAGTTTAGGTTTAGGTTAGGTTAGTTTTAGGGTTTTTTTAGGTTTATTTTTTAAGTTAGTAGGTTTAGGTTTATTTAGTTTATTTATTTTATTTTTTATTTATTTTAGTTTATTTATATTTTATTTATGTTTATTTTTTATTTTATAGTTTAGTTTATTTATTTTAGGTTTATTTATTTTATTTATTTTATTTTAGTTTATTTTTAGGTTTAGGTTTAGTTTTATTTTTTTTTAGGTTTTAGGTTTAGGTTTTATTTTATTTTTTTAGGTTTATGTTTAGGTTTTATTTTAGGTTTATTTTTTTAGGTTTTATTTTTTAGTTTAGGTTTAGTTTTATTTTTAGTTTATTATATTTTATTTAGTGTAGGTTTAGGTTTAGGTTTATTTTATTTATTTTAGTTTAGTTTATTTTAGTTTAGGTTTAGTTTATTTTATTATTTTTATTTTTTAGGTTTTATTTTTTAGATTTAAGTTTTTATTTAGTTTTTTTATTTTATTTTATTATAGTTTATTTATTTTAATTTTAGGTTTAGTTTTATTTTATTTATTTTTTATTTTTAGTTTTTTATTTTTTTATTTATTTTATTTTTAGTTTAGTTTTTTATTTTCTTTATTTTTTTTTTTAGGTTTAGGTTTAGGTTTAGGTTTAGGTTTTAGTTTATGTTTTTTATTTTATTTATTTTATTTTTTTTTGGTTTAGGTTTTATTTATTTTATTTTAGTTTTATTTAGTTTAGGTTTAGATTTTTAGTTTATTATTTATTTTAGGTTTATTTTTTTATTTTAGTTTAGGTTTAGGTTTAGTTTAGATTTTAGTTTATTTTTTTTAGTTTAGGTTTAGGTTTATTTATTAGTTTAGTTTAGTTTATGGTTTTTTAGTTTATTTTTTTTTATTATTTAGGTTTATTTATTTAGGTTTAGGGTTTAGGTTTATTATTATTAGTTTTTGGGTTTAGGTTTTTTTATTATTTTATTTTAGATTAAGTAAATTAGGTTTAGGTTTATTTAGTTTTTTTTATGTATTTAGTTTATTTTTTATTTTATTTTAGTTATTTTATTTTTTAATTTTTATTTATTTTTTATTTTTTTTTAGTTTTGTTTATTTATATTAGTTTATTTAATTTAGTTTAGGTTTTTTTTTAGTTTATTTTTTTTGGTTTAGGTTTAGGTTTATTTTATTTTAGTTTAGTTTTATTTTTTTTTATTTTATTTTTTAGGATTAGGTTTTTTATTTTTTAGTTTTATATTTAGGTTTTATTTTATTTTTTTTAGGTTTAGGTTTAGGTTTTATTTAGGTTTTAGGTTTTATTTTTTAGTTTAGGTTTAGGGTTTATTTTTTTGTTTATTTTATTTTATTTGTTTAGTTTTGGTTAGTTTATTTTAGGTTTAGGTTTTTTATTTTATTATTTATTTTAGTTTAGTTTATTTTTTGTTTAGTTTAGGTTTATTTTATTTTTGTTTATTTTAGGTTTAGTGTTTTTTTTAGTTTAGTTTAGTTTTATTTTTTTTATTTTAGGTTTATTTTTTATTTAGGTTTTTTATTTAGTTTTTATTTTATTTTATTTTATTTTAGTTTATTTTATTTTTATTTTACATTTGGTTTTATTTTTTAGTTTTTTTTATTTTTAGGTTTATTTTCTTTTTTAGTTTAGTTTAGGTTTTTATTTATTTTATTTAAGTTTGCTTTTTATTTTCTATTTTATTTTATTTTTATGTTTAGGTTTAGGTTTTATTTTTTTAGGTTTAGGTTTTATTTTATTTTATTTTATTTTATTTTATTTAGGTTTAGGTTTTTATTTATTTATTTTATTTTAGGTTTATTTAGTTTAGGTTTAGGTTTTATATTTTTAGGTTTAGTTTAGGTTTAGGGTTTATTTTAGTTAGGGATTGTTTAGGTTTTTTAGGGTTTAGGGTTTAGGTTTAGGTTTTTTAGGGTTGTAGGTTTTAATGTTTAAGGTGTAGGGTTTAGGGTTTTTATAGATTGGGTTTAGGGTTTAGGGTTTAGGTTTAGAGTTCAGGTTTTAGTTTATGGTTTAGGCTTTTTGGTTTTTTTTTAATAGAGAACAAATTCAGATTCAACATTTCTTCTTTTTGATTTCATCAACCATGTCACTAACTAGGGAGGTAATCAAATGACCTCCTTGAAGGTAACTAAAGCCTCATGTTCAGTAACTATATACCCATTACCATTCAATCTTATATAAATCAACACATGAATAGAGGAAGAGAACTCAACATTCATACATTTAAGCTATAAACACATGCATTTCTTATGTATTTATGACTAGCATCATATTATTTTTCATTTATAAGCTTTTGAAAAAATGCATTTAGATTTAATAGTGATAATAGCCATACATATATTAAATTAAATCAACATGCAAGCTTACATAAAGGAAATCCATTTTATTTTACTTGATTTTGAAAACATGAATATATGAATTCAAATTATATACCAAATTTAATATGATTGGAAAGAGGACAATCAAATATAAGCATGTGATTCATTCAACCAAACTAATTCTTAAGGACAATCATATCAAATAAGATTATTTAAAGTAAACCAAAGCATCTTTATTAATTAAGTTTTGGATTTGATTTGATTTAAAAAGGAGAAGAGAAATCATCACTTGTTTTAAACCGAGTCCCACATTAGTGATTTGATTTAATTTAAAAAAATTAAGTTGATTTTATCGATTAAGTAAGTTGAACTTTTAATTAGATGAATTAGTTACCCTTACCTATGTTACCTTAAAGAAATTAACTAAATAATTATGATCTAACATGATATGCCTGGAAAATAAACTTGCAATGATCCTAGAAAATAAAAGAGGTGTAATGTAATTGGCTTATGATTAATAGTTAATTAGATTAAGGGACTTAATTAATTACTCTTATGTTTTTCCCACATATGTGGACTAACCATAATTTCATTAATCTCTTTTAGGTGCGCGATCTAACATCACTCGAGTGAGGGAGAATGGAGTCATCTGCCATTGCTCACTTGATAAGAGCTTACCCGAGCTCAGATTAACTCCAAAAGGATCCCAAACCTTCACGTCATCGATCGGAGGGGATCCAACAGTCAAGATCACACGAGATGCAAGTTTTCTTCAAAAAGCTCCAACCCATTTTTTCCTAACGATTGGTTTTGAAAGCATACCACCTCAGAGCTCAAGAGTGGAAGCTCGAATGATTGAGGAAGCTTTATCTAGTGGAGATGAAGCCCTATTGAGCAAAAATTGGATCGATTCTGACAATTTGGAGCTTAACTTTGATCGAAGTCGCACCTTTGGTGCTCGGGAAGCTCGGGAGATGATTCTTTCTTGCTCAATGAGGCCTAGGGAAGGTACGTGCAAAGTTAATTTTAGATTGATGGAGAAAAAGGGAGGTTAGATTAGAAATGGGAGTGCCCTATTTTGTGACAGATGGGAATGGCATTTTCCAATCGAGGAACAAGCTTGGGAGCTTAGGGAATGGCTCTAGCAGGTTATCTTGGGTAGCTAGGGCTCCACAGAATGATTTTTGTGTGTGTTTGAGTGGAAACAAGGGGGTGTATACCCCTTTCATCTTGATCAGATGGTGGGATCAGTTTTGGCTTCTAGTGCGATTGGCCATCTCAGAGTCTTGGGTGGCGAGTAGGTGAGTTGGCTCGCTTGGTTGGTTGAAGGTGTGGAGGTGGCTCCAAGAGGAATCATGGGTGTTCTATGGGTTTAAAATGATCCAATGGGGAGGGTGAGGTGATTTTACCTCCCATGGGTCATAGCTAATCCAACCACCCCATAGGTTAGGTTGGGCAGCGTCTTAATTTCTAGGTGGACCATTCGGGGAGTACCAAGTGGCCAAGGAATAAAAATGACCACTTACATGGGTGATTTGTCTCATATGAAGCCCTTGACCTAACGGTAGAATGATTATTTGGTATTGGATTTGATCTGGGAAGATTTGAAACACATATGGGTAGGATAACTTGACCTCCACTAGTTAGAGATAGAGGCTAGTTCAGGCTGGGGTGGAAAACCTCATTATTGGCCAATAGAAGATATGTCCCAACTACAAGGTACACTGCCATCCATATAAACTTAGAACCTAGTTCATAGGATGAGTCTTATATGGTTAGCACACTCACTCTTCTCGAGTGTAGATTCCCTTGGAGGTGACACAGCTAGATAGCGATGAAGATCAGGCTCTAAAGCAAAGCATAAGTGTGTCCAAGTCTATATATGAAACAGTTAGGCATCAGTTGAGAATCTTAGCTCTAACCCACTTTCCTCTCAAAAGCGATGGTTTGGTAGTTAAGAAGCCCCTAAGTCATCCATAGGTGTGAAGACTCAGAGGTTCTTTTAGGAGCATCATCCTCAAGTTAAAGTTGATGTAGAACTTGAGGATGATTCATATAAAGATTTAATAGAATTACTTTTGATTGGTACTTTTTCTTGTACATAATTTAGCAAAGAAAGGGTTAATCCACATTCTTGACAAAGCACAATCGGACTACTTCAAAATAATATGGAAGAACAAATGCAAAAGCTCTTAATCAGACTAGGATTATAGTGGGTCTCAATGATGATAATTACTACTTATCCTCACTAATCATTTGGAATTTGATATGTTTTTTTAAATCACATTAACTCATATGAGGAGCTTAGAAACTTCAAATGATAGATGATTTTGAAGTCAAAGATGCATGCATAGTTTGAAGAAGAGATCACATAAACCATCGGCGAGCTCAAGGAAATCAACTTAGAACGAAGAAGATCCGCATACATCAGTCTTTGTTGAATGAAATTGAAACCAATGACTTAGTTAGGCTATTCTGAGTTTAAGGACTGCTTTGCATGGAGTTATGAAGAGATGGCTAGATTGGCTCCTTATATAGTGGTCCATAAACTAGCAATAGATCTTTACCTTATCAAGTAAGCTCCTAGGCGCATGATTAGACATAAAACAAGGTCATTTATGAAGTCAAAAAATTGATCGATGTTGGCTTCATCCGGAAGAAAATACCTACACGGTTAGTTAGCATCATCCCATTAAGAAAAGAATGGCCAAATTCACATATGCGTTGATTTTATGGATTTAAATAAGGCATGTCCAAAGATGAATTTCACTACTAATCTCATGGTGGACATTGCCTCGTACAACCTTCTATTTCATGGATGGCTTGTCTAGATATAAATAAATAAAAATGACCCCTAAAGATGAATGAAACATTGATTTTAGAACCCTGATCAGAATCTATTGTTATAAGGTCATGCCTTTCAGCCTTAAAAATGTCGGTGCTACATACAAGTGGGCTATGACTCAAATCTTTGATGAACTCATTCATCATCAAGTCAAGTGCTATGCCGATGAACTCATGGTCAAAAGTAAAAAAAAAGAAGACCATCTCTTTCACTTGAGAGTAGTTTTTGAATAGTCAAGATAATTTAACCTCAAAATGAACCCCCTGAAGTGTGCATTAGGAGAAGCTTCAGAGAAAATTCCTTGTGTTTTTGTACACTGAATCAAAATTGATTTGGAGAAGATCAAGAGATATTAGAAATGCCACCCCAAAGTTTAACTCAACTCAAATCATTCCAAGGGTGATTGGCATATCTAAGATGCTTTATATCCAACCTATAGGGAAGATGTCAGCCATTTTGAGCACTTGTAAAAAAGGATATCAAGTTCAAGTGGGATGACAAGTATGGGCATGCCTTCGAAGATAGCAAGCATTACCTGATGATGTCGTTAGTTCTAGTAGCATTATCTTGGGCAAGCCACTCATACTTTACTGCTTGTTGTGTTAGATGACTCCTTGCTTTGTTGGCCCCCAATGACAAAGGGAAGGAAAATGAACTCTACTACCTCAACCATCCTCTAATCATGCTAACGCTAATTATCCACCCATTGAGAGGCATTGCCTAGCTTTAATCTTTGCATCCCAAAAGCTATAGAACTACATGCTTCCTCATAAGGTAAACTTAATCTCTAGGATGAATGCACTATAATATCTCATGACACGACAAACGCTATCCGGACAGTTGGCCCAATGGACCATGATCATCTCGCAATTTGACATTACGTTCATACCCTTTGTAGTGAAAGGACAAGTCTAGTGGATTCTTAGCACCACTCACTTCTTGACTTTCCTCTATTGATGGTCTCCCGATGAATAAATCATGAACTTAGAATACTAGCATTCACCACTAGGAGATGTACTTTGATGGTGCAGTTTTTTCTCAAAGAGGAGAAGAACCATAATCTATTACTCCAGGAAAGTCAGGGGTAGGAATAGTTCTCTTAACTCCATACCGCAATGTGATGAGATTCTCATATCATCTGTCCAATCTTGCACCAATAATGAAGTCAAATATGAGGCTCTTATTGCTGGTCTAGAGTTAATCATTACTCTAAGCATCTAGAAGATCAATCCAGGATTCTTAGCTAGTTATCAACCAAATCCCTAGATCCTATAAGGTTATAAAGCCCAAGCTCCATCACGACCACAAGTACACCATGGAGTTATTGGCCCAAATCCCAGAGGTTACCATTTATAAGATTCCTCGAGGAGAGAACATCATAGCATATGCTTTAGCCAAGCTTGCCAAAGAGTTGGCATGTCTAGAGGATGAGACCATATCAATAAAGGTCCAAAATAGACAAGTCTTATCTCTTATTGATATTGAACTCATCAAAAAGTACTCTCTTGAAGGGGAGGTTTCCATTTCTAAGAAGGATGAGGAGTTAGATTGGAGGCAACCATTCATGGATTACCTAAATAAAGCCAAACTACCTCAAGAGAAGTCCCAAGCCCATCAGATGAAGCAGAGAGCACTTTCCTATGATTTTGTGGATTGTGTCTTGTACCAGAGGTCTTTCAATTATATGTTGTTACATTGTTTAGACAAGCATGAAGCCCATAAGATCGTGACCAAGGTACACTCAGGATTATGTGGAGACCAATCATCGAAGATGAAAGCCAAGATAAAGAGACTAGGATACTGGCGTTGATGATTAAAGATTGCATGGATATATGGCGATGCCACTAATGTCAAATACGGTGTGGTCCACCAACCACCCAACATTCTACATCCTACATTGGCCTCATGGCCATTCGAGTGTTGTGGTACCAACATAGTGGGTCTGAATGATCCTCATTCTTCCAAGGGTCATCAGTTCATCTTATCTACTACTGACTACTTTTCCAAATGGGTGATAGCGATTTCACTCAGAGAGGTCATAGTTCAACATGTGCTGTAGTTTTTTAGGAACCATATCATATATAGGTTCGAAGTGCCTCGATGAATTATATCTGATATTAGTACTACAGTCAAGAACACTGAGATCAACAACTTTGCATAGAGACACATTATATATTATAGATATTCTACCATCAACTACTTAAGGGTAAATGTCTTAGCAGAAGCCTTCAACAAAACTCTCATAGAAATACTAAAGAAGACACTTGACAATAATAAACGATTGTGGCATGAGAACTTACTTGAAGCCTTGTGGGCCTATCGCACCACATATAGAACTCCAGCTCAGTCTACTACTTTCTTCTTAGTGTATGGGTCCAAAGCCATTCTACCATTAGAATTCCAACTCCCATCACTAAGGATAGTTATGGGTAGCGATCACAATAGATAAGTTTGCGTTAGAAGAGCTCAAGGATTGATGGAGAGATGCTTGAGTTATGCCAAAACCTCAAGTTTTATAAAGCTAAAAATAATTCAAACAAGTTTGGTCATCTAGAGCTTTTCAAGTAGGAGATTATTTTAGTTCTAAGGGACCATTGTTACTCATAAGATGGGAGGCAAGTTTGAACCCACTTGGGAAGGCCCTTTTGCCATAGAGAAGGCATACCAAGGAAGATCTTATCAGCTTATTAGTCATAAGGGAGAGCACCCAATTCTTCCAATCAATGGGCTCTACTTAAAGAAATATTATAAATCATGTTTCAATACAATTATCATCAATAAAAATTTTATTTTGAATTCAATCTCTTCAATGTTGAACGAATTCTTGTTTGTGAATCCACCATAATATATTTAGGTAGTTGTAAGGAACCCGGTGTCCACACCCTTCATCGACACAAACATAAACTACACACACAAACATATAAAATAAACACATATCTTTATCTCTACTCTAAGTTAAGATAATGAACACTCACTCAGTAGCTACTCTAGGTCGGGCTAATGTGCTACCCAAGTAGTGTGTCACCCTAGTTGTCTTCTTACTTCAGAGGATGTAAGTATGCTATGCTTTCATTCCTTCCTTGGCCATTACACACCAATGAACACCTTGTTAGTTTGGTAGGCCTTACTACATGGTCGATAAAGTACCTCATGTTGGCATCTTTTAAGTGGATGTGAGTCTACAATGCTTTCTTCTTGGATTAGCCTTCATGCATTAGGGAATATATTTGAGGTTTAGGATAAGTCCCTAGTGGCTCCTCTTACTACTTCAAGTCGGTCATCCTTCCTTGGGTCTCCATGCTTAGTAGTTGCTCTAGGTCAAATAGAATCTATCCAGAAAATGATAGACTATCTTGATGATCAATTTCTTTTGGAAAGTTATAAACCTACATGCTTTTTTTCCAAATTGATCATTGCACACTGACGAGCACCTTAGGTTGGTTGATTCTCACAATGTTGATGGATACACCACTCATGCCGACAGATACACCTTAGGTTGTTTGGTTCTCGCACCTTAGGATACACCACTAAGTCTACTATGCTTTCTCCTTGTGTTGGCCCTTGTACACTATAGGCTTTCTTTTAGGCTCGGGATAATGCCCCTAGCACCTCCCTATGGGCTATATTTGGATCACATCCTTTGTGACCCCATTTAGACACTATAGTTACTATCAGTTGGGCAGTTCCCCATTCAGTAACCACCCTTGTGGTTGGAGAATCCATCCTGTGGATGTAGATTCTCCTTTGGTCTAAATCGAGATAGTTAAGGCTGGCATAGCCCCTTCTCATTGTGGTCCCTCACACACCAATAGGGTCCAAACAAACATATAAACAAAATATTTATTCACTTGGGGATTAGGAGGACATCACTAGTGGTACTTTTTTTAAAGCAGATATCCTATCTTTAGGGTAGTGTCAGCAAAATTCCCTATAAGAATCACCTGACTACTCTTGAGTTGATATAAGTCCCTAGCGGCATTCACTCAGTAGTCACTCCTAAGTCGGGTTTGATTTATTGTGCTACCACAGTCACCCGGTTATTCTCTTTAGAAGATGTAAGTCACATGCTTTTTTCTAAGACAACCATTGCACGGAAGGCAACCCCAGGTTGGCTAGCTCTACCCCATGGCCAGTAGACTATTCCTTTGGATTTGTAAATCTAAGATAGGACAAGTCTGATATAGCCCCTTCTCAGTGGGTCCATCGCATACTGACATGGTCCATAAATTAAATCTATCAAATTTGATCAAGCTCACATCTCCAGTGGATATGCCAATAATTTGAAATCAAACTAAGCCAAACAAACCATATCAAATCACATGAAATTAAGATAAAATTAATCGACTACTTTTAAGTTGACATAAGTCCCGACATTCACTCAGTAGTTTCCTAGGTCAGGTTCAATTTGTTATGCATCCAACAAGTCACCCCAGTGGTTGTTCCTCACTTTGGAAGATGTAAGTCTACTATGCCTTCTTCTTAGCAGTTGTTGCAAAGGCAACAACCTTAGTTGGCTAGGTCTACCCATGGTAGACTATCCCTTTGGATTTGTAAACCTGAGGTAGGTCAAGGTTGATATAGCCCTTCTCATTGGGTACATCATACACTGACAATGTCCATACATTAACTCAGATTAAATTAAACCCAAACTAACTTTCCCTAGTGGAGTTAAATCACACCCTTCTCCCTAGTGGAGCCCAAAATCATATATAAATAAGTCAAGCAAACAAATCAAATTCAAAACCAACCTCCCCAGTAGAGCAAAATTAAACCAACTCTCCTAGTAGAGTCTAAATCAAAGAAATCCAACCAAACTCTTATCCCAATCAAATATATGAAGTCAAACTCAAATCCAATCTTGGATAGTTCAAATGCTTAGTGGAAGGTTCATATACTCCCACTTGAGCCCATCTCTAGTGATTTGCTCACAATTAAAATAAAACAAATTAGTTGATTCAATCTTAATCCCTGGGATTATAGATTCTTATCCCAATGGATCTTCTTTCCATAAAATGATCAAATCAAATTCAAACCTTATCCCCAAAATTTTCTTCTTCTATGCCCTCGTAGACCCTCACATGTCATGTAATGCATGTGATCCCTAGAGGATCTCCCTCCATGTCCTTGACATGAAATTCTCATCAAATCTTATTTATTCTCTTTTATGCACCTTTAATACTTCAACCAAAATCCCAACAATGTATTTGTTCAAATTACATCATCTTAACATTGTAATCAACATTTTATGATTTTTGATGGTACAAGCTCAAACTGACTATACAATATCATGCTTAATATATTATAGTGTGAATTAACACACTATATTATATTATTATATATGATGTTATATTATAATTTTCCATAATATAATATATTATCTAACATTACACCTCAGTAGAATCACTTAAAGTTAACAAATAATAAAATTTTCTCAAAATATGATTAATGTTCATTTTAGATGAAAAATTATTATTTTTTATTGGAAATGGTACAAAATAGCATAATTTATGTGTTGCTTCTTGGTGTGTGACATGAATTTGGCCAAATTCTTCCATGTCAACTTTCAAATTAACATTTTTGTGAGTTTTGACCCAATGTATTATAACAAAAGTAAAACATACTAAAATGTACAATAACATTTAATAACACCACCACATTCATATATATGTGAAGGTATATTGTTATGTACATTATATATTAATATGATTTCATATAACATATTATCTTACATTACACCTTAAAATGAATCGTTTAAACAAAAAAATTATAAATTTTGGTTGAAAATTGAACATTTCTTTTGGATGCAAAATTCCATTCTTTTGATTAAATGACACACCATAGCACCCCAATGATGTTCCTAAAGCTTACCCTAAATTTGGCCAAATCCCATCATCTCTATAAATCGGTATTTTTATAAATTATACCGGTACAAACTCTACTACATCATACTATAATAAACTAAAATATGCTAAACACAAGTAGTAATACACAATAGTATGCTATAATTCATGATGTTACACTATGTTTTGGCATCCTATATTATAATACGCTATAACATATTATGTTATATTATATTACATATCACATCACAAGGGATTGCTTAAAATAAAAAATCATAAAATTAGTCTAAATAATAAAAAACTATATATTTTAGTCATATCACTTACATATTTTAAATTTAAATAATATATTATGATTTCATGCTCTACCTATTATGAATTTGGCCAAATTCCACCATTTTAAAGTATAAATCAACATTTTTATAAATAATGCTAGTGTAGGCTCGACTGCATGATTATAAAATACTAAAAGAATTTAAAATGCTTAGAATAATATGTTATCATATATGATGTTATACCGTGCTACAACATATAATATTTATTTTGAACATAAAATTTTACTTTTTTAGACTACAAGTGGCATAGCTTTGGAACTACAACCTAATTCCCACTTCAAATTTAACAAATTTTTCATCGATTTATTAAATCAATTTTTTTATGATTTATATTAATATAGACTATAGAAGGCAATACCATAATATACTAAAACATTTCAAAACATCTTATAACATCCAAAACACATCAATACATGCTTAAATATATGATTACATTATATATAATATATGGTATCATAATATGATTTAAGGTTACGTTTAGGGTATTCAAATCTCTAATAGTCAAGGGAAAGTCTCTTGAAGACATATTCTTTAGCTACCACTATGTTAGGATTAGGTCATTCTTTAGATCTACTCCTAATGACATCTTTATTTAAGTTTTAGGGTTTAGGGTTTAGGGTTTAGGGTTATGCTTAAAGGTTATTTTTACAGTTTAGGGTTTGGGTTTAAAGTTTTGGGTTTATGGCTTAGGGTTTAGTGTTGTATGTTTTAGGGTTTAGGGTTTATGGTTTTAGGGTTTAGGGTTTAGGGTTTAGGGTTTAGAGTTTAGGGTTTTAGGGTTTAGGGTTTTAGGTTTAGGGTTTAGGGTTTAAGCTTTAAGCTTTATGGTGTTTAGGGTTTAGGGTTTAAGGTTTAAGGTTTATGGTTTAAGTTTTAGCTTAAGGTTTAGGTTTAAGGTTTTTTTTTAAATAGAGGACAAATTCATATTCAACATTTCTTCTTTTGATTTCATCAACCAAGTAGCACACCAAGTTTTCTAGGACACAAGCAATGACATAGAAAAAAATGAGCACCCATAGAAAATCAGAAACCCTAGATAAGTAGAACCATCTTTACTATAAAGACACTATTCCATAAGAAGCAAATCGGTTTTTGTTCTTTCTCAGTTCCATTAGAACCACCCCACCTCTCTCAAATGTGAGATCCTCCATCATATCCTCGATCTCCCTCTTCCACCACCTGTAACCTTCATCACTCCTTCCACCTCCATCACCTTGCTCACCACCACCTCCATATCCACCACCTCCAAATCCCCACCACCACTGCGATAATGCTACCACCTCCACCTCCACTGTGATCTAGGCGAGCCTACTTGTCGGTGATGTTCTTTCCATCAAGGTTCTTCCCATTCTTAGGGTTTAGGGTTAATTTAGGGTTTAAAGTTTAGGGTTTAGGGTTTGGGGGTTATGTTTTGGGTTTAGGGTTGAAGGTTTAGAGTTTAGGTTTAGGGTTTAGGGTTTTAGAGTTTAGGGTTTAGGTTTAGTATTTTAGGGTTTAGGGTTTAGGGTTTAGTTTAGGGTTTAGAGTTTAGGGTTTAGGTTTTTGGTTTAGTTTTAGGGTTTAGGTTTAGGTTAGTTTAGGGTTTAGGATTTTGGGTTTAAGTTTTTTTTTAATTAAGTAAACTAGTAGGTTTAGGGTTATTTAGTTTATTTTTTTTATTTGAGTTTATTCTATTTTTTATTTTTATTTAGTTTAGTTTATTTATTTTGGTTTAGGTTTTTTTTTTAGTTTATTTTTTTAGGTTTAGGTTTATTTTATTTTAGTTTTATTTTTATTTTATATTTTTTAGGTTTAGGTTTTATTTTTTATTTTTTTAGGTTTAGGTTTTATTTTTTTATATTTTAGGTTTTAGGTTTTTTTTAGGTTTAGTTGGTTTATTTATTTTTAGTTTATTTTATTTTTAGTTTAATTTTAGGTTTAGGTTTAAGTATTATTTATTTTAGTTTAGTTTATTATAGTTTAGGTTTAGGTTTATTTTATTTTGTTTAATTTATTTTTATTTTAGGCTTAGTTTTTTTTATGCTTAGGGTTTGGTTTTGTTTTTTTATTTATTTTTAGGTTTTATTTTGAGGTTTAGGTATTTATTTAGTTTTAATTTTATTTTATTTTAGGTTTATTTTATTTTTATGTTAGGTTTAGCTTTTCTTTTATTTAGTTTTTTATTTTTAGTTTAGTTTAGGTTTTATTTATTTTATTTTAATAATTTAGTTTATATTTTTATTTTATTTTCTTTTTTTAGGTTTAGGTTTAGGTTTTTATTTTATTTTATTTTTTATTTTATTTTGGTTTTTTTTTATTTTATTTTTTTTTAGGTTTAGGTTTTTATTTTAGTTTAGGGTTTAAGGTTAGTTTAGGGTTTAGGGTTTAGAGTTTGGGGTTTAGGGTTTTGGGTTTATGGTTTTAGGTTTAGGTTTTAAGTTTAATGTTTAAGTTTTAGTTTAGGGTTTAAGGTTTTTTTTTTAATAGAGAACAAATTCAAATTCAATAATTCTACTTTTTGATTTCATCAACCAAGTAGCACCCCAAGTTTTCTAAGACACAAGCGATGATATAGATAAAAAATGAGCACCCATAGCAAATCAAAATCCATAGATAAGTAGAACTCTCTCTCTTATAAAGACAGTTCCATAAGTATCACATTGGATGGTGGTTCTTTAGTTTCTCTTCCCAACCAACCCCCTCTCAAGTGGCGCATGATATCCCGATCTCTCCCTCCCTCACCACCACCTGCTTCCATTGCTCATCACCTCCATCACCACCATCACCATCCATATCCACAGCACCTCTGATCACCACCATTTGTGATAAGCACTTCTTATTCCTTACTAGATCTAGGCCTGGTTATCGGTGATGTTCCTATCAAGGTTCTGCCCATTCTTAGGGTTTAGGGTTAGTTTAAGGTTTAGGCTAGTTTAGATTTTGGGTTTAGGGTTTAGGTTTAGAATTTGGGGGTTTAGGTTTAGGGTTATAGGTTTTAGGTTTGGGTTTAGGGTTTAGGGTTTAGGTTTAGGCTTTTTTAGGGTTTAGGGTTTAGGGTTGAGGTTTTTTTATTTTATTTTTTTATTCTTTTTTATATTAAGTAAAGGTTTATTTAGTTTATCTAGTTTATTTTTTTAGTTTACTTTATTTTTTATTTTTATTTATTTATTTTTTTATTTAGTTTAGTTTATTTTATTATAGGTTTATTTATTTTAGTTTATTTTAGTTTATTTTTTTAGATTTAGGTTTAGGTTTAGGTTTATTTTTTTTAGTTTTATTTTTAATTTATTTTTTTAGGTTTAGGTTTATTTTCTTATTATTAGGTTTAGTTTTAGATTTTTTATATTATTTTTTTTTAGGTTTAGTTTTAGGTTTTCATTTTAGGTTTATTTTTAGGTTTTATTTTTTAGTTCTTAGGTTAATTTTAGTTTATTTTATTTTATTTATTTAGGTTTAGGTTTAGGTTTATTTTATTTAGTTTAGTTTATTTTAGTTTATTTTAGTTTATTTTATTTTATTTTTATTTTAGGTTTAGGCATTTTATTTAGGTTAGGGTTTAGGTTTTATTGTTTATTTATTTTAGGTTTTTTGTTATTCTTTAGGTTTAAGTTTTTATTTAGTTTTATTTTATTTTACTTTATGTTTATTTTATTTTTACTTTATCTTTAGCTTTTATTTTATTCAGGTTTTTTAATTTTCAATTTAGTTTAGGCTATTTTTTTTCTAGTTTATTTTATATTTTATATTTTATTTTCTTTTTAGGTTTAAGTTTAGGTTTAAGTTTAGGTTTAGGTTTTAGTTTAAGTTTTTACTTTATTATATTTTTGTTTAGGCTTTTTATTTATTTTTCTATGTTTTATTTAGTTTAGGTTTAGGATTTTAGCAGTTTAAGGTTTAGGGTTTAAGGTTAGTTGAGGGTTTAAGGATTAGGGTTTAGGGTTTGGGGTTTATAGTTTGTTTAGGGTTTAGGGTTTAGGGTTTAGTTTGGGGTTTAGGGTTTATTAGGGTTTAGGGTTTAGGGTTTAGGTTGAGTTTTAGTTTTTTTTTAGGGTTGGTTTAGTTTTTTCTTTGGTTTTTTAGTGAGATTTTTTTTATTTCATCAACTAACTAACATGTTTAGATAAATGATGGCATAGATAAAATGAGCATCAAATTATAATTATAACCATCTCTACTTATAAAGACAGTTCCATAAGCGTCGGATCCTTTAGTTTCTTGTTCCCAAGAGAACCACCCGCCTCTAGCGGGATCCACCATCATATCCCGATCTCTCCCTCAGCCACCACCTGCAGCTTTAACCTCTCTCCTCTCACATCCACACCCTGCCTCCGACCACCACCTCCATATCCAGCTCCTCAGATCCCCCCCATGTATGATAACCCGCTCTTGCCTCCACCGATCTAGTACTGGTTGATGGTGATGTTCTTCTTGTGGTTCTTCATTGTTAGGTTTAGGTTTTGGTTTAGGGTTATTAGGTTTTAGGGTTTAGGTTTATTTTTTATTTAGTTACTTTAGGTTTAGGTTTAGGTTTGAGGTTTAGGTTTAGGTTTAGGGTAGGGTTTAGGGTTTAGGTTTTGTTTAGGTGTAGTTTATGGTTTAAGATTTAGGGTTTTATGGTTTATGCTTTTAAAGTTTAGGGTTTAGAATTAGGGTTTAGGGTTTAGGGTTTAGGGTTGTAGGTTTAGGGTTTAGGGTTTATGGTTTGGGGTTTAGGGTTTTTGGGTTTATGCTTTTAAGGTTTAGGGTTAGGGTTAAGGGTTCACGGTTTAGGGTTTAGGGTCTAGGGCTTAGGGGTTTCTGATTTAGGGGTTTTAATTAAGTAAATTAGATTTACTTACTTAGTTTTTTTATTTAGTTTAATTTATTTTATTTTATTTAGGTTTATTTTTTATTTTATTTAGTTTAGTTTATTTATTTTTGGTTTATTTATTTTAGTTTAGTTTTTTATTTTAGTTTATTTTTTAGGTTTAGGTTTAGGTTTATGTTCATTTTTTAGTTTAGTTTTCTTTTTAGTTTTTTTAGGTGTAGGTTTTATTTTTTAATTTTAGGTTTAGGTTTTTTTTTTATTTTTTAAGGTTAAGGATTTAGGTTTTATTTTTCAATTTAGGTTTATGTTTATTTTTTATTTATTTTATTTTATTTAGTTTAGGTTTAGCTTTAGTTTATTTTAAGTTTAGGCTTAGGTTTTATTTATTTTAGTTTAGGTATAGGTTTATTTTATTTTTTATTTTAGGTTTAGATTTTTTTTATTTTAGGGTTTAGGTTTTATTTTTTATTAATTTATAAGTTTATTTTTTAGGTTTAGGTTTATATTTTATTTTAGTTTTATTTATTTAAGTTTAGGCTTAGGTTTTATTTATTTTATGTTTATTTTATTTTTTTTTTTAGTTTAGGTTTTATTTAATTTATTTTAGTTTAGTTTTATTTTTTATTTTATTTTATTTTGGGTTTAAGTTTAGGTTTTAGTTTAGGTTTTATTTTATTTTTAGGTTTAGGTTTCTTTATTTATTTATTTTTTAGGTTTTATTTTGGTTAGGTTTAGGAATTTAGGTTTTTAGGGTTTAGGTTTGGGGTTTTTAGGGTTGTAGGTTTTAGGGTATATAGTTAATTTTAGTTTAGGGTTTAGGGTTTAGATTGGTTTAGGGTTTAGTTTTAGGGTTTAGGGTTTATTTTAGAGTGGTTTTAGTTTAGGGTTTAGGTTTGGTTTTTAGTTTATTTAGGATTTAGGGTTTAGGTTTAATTTTAGGTTTAGGTTTAAGGTTTAGGGTTTAGGGTTTAGGATTTATCTGGGTTTAAGTTTTGTTTAGTGTTTAAGTTTTGTTTTATAGGTTTAGAGTTTAGGTTTTTAGGTTTTTTAGTTTAGGGTTTAGGATTTAGATTTGGGTTTAGGTTTAGGGTTTAGTTTTAGGGTTTAGGGTTTAGGTTTAGGTTTAGGGTTTTTTAGGGTTTAGGGTTTTAGTTTAGTTTTTAGTTTAGGTTTTAGTATTTCAACATTTCTTCAACCAAGTAACACACCAAGTTTTCTAAGACAAGCGGTGACATAGATAAAAAATGAGCATGCATAGAGCAAATAAAAACCCTAGATAACTAGAACCGTCTCTATGATAAAGACATAGTTTCATAAGAACCAGATTGGGTCAGCCGTTCTTCAGTTTCTCCAGTTACCATTAGAACCACCCTGACCTCTTGAGTAGCGGGATCCACCATCATATCCCCAATCTCTTCCTCCACCACCACCATGGATGTTACCTTCATCAGTCACTCCTCCCGCCTTCAGAACCACCACTACTCACACCACCTCCATATCCACCACACCTCGATCCCCCCCCTATGATAACTTTGCACCAGTTTAGATTGAGCTTGATGGTGATGTTCCTCATCAGGTTCTTCCCATTCTTAGGGTTTAGGTTTAGGTTTAGATTTATTAGGTTTTGGTTTAGGTTTATTTTTAATTTTTTTAGTTACTTTAGGTTTATGTTTTGGGTTTGGGGTTTTAGGTTTTTGGTTTAGGTTTGGTTTAGGGTTTAGGGTTTAGATTTAGGGTTTAGGTTAGGTTTAGGGTTTAGGGTTAATTTTAGGGTTTAGGGTTTAGTTTAGGTTTGAGGTTTAGGTTTAGTTTAGGTTTAGGGTTTAGGGTTTAGGTTTAGTTAGGGTTTAAGTTTAGTTTTGGTTTAGGGTTTATATTAAGATAGAATAGCAAAACCATAAGGAGTAAATCGAGCATTAGACCGGAGAACCACCACTAAGAATTGCTATGTTAGCAAACCTCACAATATGGGAAAAAGGAATAAATAGAGAAAACAAAGGCAAGGAGGACCATAGTTGATAAGGTCATTAAATGAACATGCAAAATAACCACTATCAGGAACAATATATCAGAATATAAGCAAGAATGTAAAAAACCATCAAAGAAAGGGAAGAGGTTCATCCACAATCAGTGAAAATCTTAGTAGGTAGAAACTAGAAGACAAGAATGGGAAAGTAAGTAGTCGGTTCCAAACATAGACTCAAAAAGATCAGGAAAATTATAACAAAGTAAATACTCTTTTGACCAATCTAGCCAGTTAGAGCACCCAATCCAAGCAGCCAGCAAGGTAGTCCACCCAGCAAGCCACCAAGACCACCAAGGATTCAAATCAATAGACTTACAACCATCAGAATGAAAGATAGAAAGAGTCATCGTCCAAACATTGAAAAAAAATCCCAAGGAAAGCAGGCAGCCACCAATGTAAATCCAAGGACGGAGAATCAATTTAAACAACTAGATACAACCAAAATAGAAAAAGTAAGACTTTAGGATCACAAATAATCCAACAACCAAAGATAGCCATAATAGAAGTCATCATCATGTCTAAAACATCCAACCAAGTTTTGCCTTCGGTTCATAATTAAAAATAGAACCTCGATTATAGGCACCCAATATTAGAGGATATAATAAAGCATCCAACCTTACACTCATCGAACAACACTAAAGAAAGATAGATAGATCAGAAAATAGTTCTCAAGCTATAACCAAAAAATAAAGAGCCTCAAGGTCACACAACTCCTCTTAGTAGTAGCAAAACTAAGAGAGAAAGGACAACAAAAGAAACTAGAAAAACCATCGATTAACAACAAAAGGTGACAAAAGCCACCAGGAAGGTCATAAAAATAGCATGAGCAACACCTAGAAAGGGAAAAAACATATACCAAGCAACACCCAAAACATCCAACCATAAAATCGAGCAAATAAAAAAGGCTAGAAGAAACAAATAAAGAGAACCACACCAACCAAAAGACAAAACCAATAGCCTCTGTAAACATCTGGAGAGAAAACAAACTAGAAAACAAATATAATAGCAAAAATAAAAAAAAATTGAAAGATAACCCCAACCCATCCAAAGAATGGGAAGAAACAAAATTGGAAAATAAAAGTATGTTGATGAGAAGATAAAAATCAAGACCAAATCAGTAAAAGAGAAAACCAAAAATATTCAAAAACAATAACAAGGGGAAAGCCAAAGCCCCATGGGAGGAAAAAAGGCTAAAAGCTTCTAACATAAGGTAAACCAATTTTATCAAGATTCACAAGACCCCTTAATAGGAAAGGGATGTCATCATTAGAAAACATATGCAAAGAAGATTTGGCCCCATAATTGGCAAGAAAGTCAGCAGAAGAGTTGGCTTCCCTATAAATATGAGAAATTTGAAAATCTAGGTTAGCAAGAAGCCTCCTGTATGATTAAGTAAATAATACACTTCAGATTACCATGAGCATCGATTTGAGTAAATCTAAAAGAAGGAGAGCATCAACTTCAAACTAGATCTTATGAAAACTTGTTGTAAACAAATAAATGCCATGATGAAAGCCTTTGAGCTCAAGAAATAACACATAACAAGGCTCTAAAGGGCAAAAGTAGAGATAACCTTGCCACTATGATCTCTCAAAATCCCACCATAACCATTATAAAATCAGCAATCTTATTCCTTAATGTAGTGATAATTAGGTTTAATCTAGTATATAATTTTGGGTAGGAGAGACATTACACGGGAAGGATAATCCCAAAATTCAAGGGGAATGCACCCTTTAAAACTAGAGTGAGTAAGAGGATTAGCTTTGAAGAAAACAAAATTTTATATTTGGCTCTAGATAATACAATGATAATTCATAGAATATGCTTAGCATCATTTCTATCCATACCAAAATAGTAGTAAAGCTAAAAACAATTTTAACATGGCCCTTAGAAGTATGGGAGAAACATGCATAGAATAGAAAATGAACCATTAAAATGGAAAGTAATAAAATATTATCATACCAATTCCACATTTTAGCAGCAATAGGGCCATTCACAAAAACATGATACTTTCAATGACATTAATCCTTAGCATCCAGTATAATGCTTGAGAGCAATAAAAGTAGGGAATATTCAAATATATTAAAATATGAATATCCTTAAAAATAAAATCTCTAGAAGAAGAATTATTGAAGCAAATTTGGTCGGGTTCATTAGGGAAAGGACAAATTTTAAGGATTTTGTCAACGATCACATTAGGGACAAGGATATTCAATTGATCCACATCCCACTTATTATGAGTAATTAACTGATTAATGTTATGCATCACAGTGGAATGAGTATTGAGCAGGGAATCAATAGAGCCCTTGACTAATTCTTTCCAAAGAGGAACTAGAATTGAATTGACTTAAGTTCTTCATTCCATTTGATACTACAAAGTCTTCACACAGAATCCCTAGATTTGAAAGCACAAATGAGGGGATGTTTGTCCTGACAATATTTAGCATGCATAAACTTCAACCTGTAACTATGTTTATTTCTGAAATTCCACCACATTTTATAGGAAAAATAGTTGATAAAATCCTCTAAAGTTTTGCAACACAAACCACCTTCATTATTAGGACCACAATAGTTTTGCCAACTAGCCCAATGTAATCTTTTGATAGAAGAGTTAGATCCCCAAAAAATTAATTAAAGAGTCTATTGATCCTTTTAATAATAGAATGGGTAGGAACAATAGTCGACATGAGATATAGAGGAAAAGAGCAAAGGGTACTTTTGATCAGGATAAGTCTAGCACCAAAGGAAAGTGAATGAAACTCCCATGAAGAGGATTTCTTATTTATTTTATGAATAACTTCATCAAATAAAGAAGATCTTTTCGTTCCTCTATATAAGGGAGTCCTCGATACTTGACAGGGAGAATTTGATGTGAAAAACCCATAATATTCTTGATATCATTGATCTTAGATAAGGAAATAGAAGAGCTAGTAATAAAATAACTTTTATCAAGATTAATATTCAAGCCACTCTCCTTACCAAAAATAGTTAAGAACTTACACAATTTTTTAATATAAAGAGTAGAGGCATTGCAAAATATAATGAAATCTTCAACAAAACTATGGTGAGAAATGGGAAACCCAGAAATGGTTCTATAGTACATGTTAGGCATTCTACTAAACATCTGAATACATCTAGAAAGATATTCCACAACAATAATGAAAGGAGAGAGGGTCCACTTGCCTTAGCTCATGAGAAGAAGAGAAGAAACCATGCACTTCACCATTGAGGAGCAAAGAAAACCAAGAATTCTCAATCCCATTCTTAATTAAAGCAATAAATTGGTTAGAGAATCTAAATAAAGCCAAAATTTTATATAGGAAAACCCAACCAATATTATCATAAGCTTTGGAAATGTCAAGCTTAAAAAGCAGGTTTCCACCGTGAACATTGGCATTTAAATCATGGATCATCTCTTGGGCTAAAAAACATTATAAGAAATGGATCTCGCTTTAACAAAATTGGTTTGATTTGGGAAGATAATTTTAGGAAGTATGATATTCAAGATTTTAGCCAAAATCTTAGAAATAAGTTTATTTAAAAAAAGTGCAAGAGGCTAATGGACCTAAAATCACTCAAACTTCTTGATTGTCTTTTTTAGGAATTAAAATAA
>JAKCPB010001916.1:0-65619 GCA_021442155.1 Cymbidium sinense
AATGATCTTTGGCAACGTGAGTCGCTTATCATCGACAGAAGGGCATTTTCTTCCGAGGAGATTGTCCTGGAACCCGAGCACGCTCGTTGGGCTAGCCTCATCGGATGGCTCTGCCAAAGAAAGGCGTCGGAAGTGGTCATCCAGGAGCCACATTGGAGGGCACTCACTGGTCATCGGATTCCTGTACCTACGCTTCGCGGAGTTGTGATTCAACCGCCGGTAGAACTCGTCATTGGTACGGCGGATATTAGCGTTCTGCTGGCTGTTGGTCTCGGCCTCGCGCTCGGCATCCTGTAGTTGAGAGAGGTAGAACTCATAGCGGTCGGCAATCTTCTGATATTGAAGCGCGAGGCGGGAGAAGTAAAGGCGACGGTTCTCAATGGCAACAGGACTGTATTGGCTGACCAACGGCGAGGCGGAGGACGGCACGATGCGATCGACTTCGGCCGAAGAAACGAACTCATGTTGCATTTTCGTAGTTAAGTGGGTATGAGGAGAACTGCAAAACCGAAAAATATGCAAACGAATTAGGAACTAACCCTTATGATTTCATCTCATTTTCGGAGTTTTACGACGCTCAATCTCTTGCATAATAAAACAGTTAAATCGCGAGAGGCAGAACTCCATAAAGAAATTCCAAACAAGATTACAACCTTGTCCCAAAATATGAAGCTAAAAGATGAAAACCAGAGACTGGAGAGCAAGCAAAAGTAACTAACAGATCGAGCTTCCGAAGCGAGGGAGCGAGAGAAATACAGAGAGGGAGTGAGGAAGGAGAAAGAGACGAGAAACCAAATGATGCGAGAGGGATACTATTTATAGACATTTTTTTTGTGCAGTACAATCATATATGGCATAACTGAATCTTCTAGATAGTCCTATATAACTTAATATCTTAGATAAAAAAAGTCCTCAAATTTTATACATGAATCTTATTTATATATTTTTTAAATTTTAATAAAACAACTTTTATATTCATAAATATTTATATATTCTTGATCAGTTCACCTTTCAATCACTCTTAATTGTTAAGAGAATGAACACTTCAATTATCATTTGACATTTAATATTTTGTAATATTTATTAACATCTAATGTTCATAGAATAATCATTTATTTTTCATAATCTTTATATATATATATATATATATATATATATATATATATATATATATATAAAATATTTTAAAAATATATTAAATAAATATATTTTCTAAAAAATAAAAAATAAAAAAATTAATCTAAGATAAATCGTAAGTTTTTTATTTAGGTTTTTATCAGATTTACCACGGTATTATTTTCAATTATAACAGGAGAGTACAACATTTCTCGTATACATAAATATTGTCTAATTAAAAGTGAAATATTGAATATAAAATTTAACTTATGTTAGATCTTATCGAACAGCATGGAATTCAATAATAAAATATCAGTTTAAATTAAATTAATTTAATTTAGTAAAAATTATAATTTTGATTTCCATTATCATGAATTGAGTCAATTTTATGTAATTTTAAATCATAATTAAGTTAGAAAATTGTTCCACTGTCAACTTGTGGCTACAGTTGGTTATCTTACCCCTATTATAACCTTCAATAATCACAATACCGCTTACCGTGAAATCCTCCTATTTGATACGGTAAGCTTACCTGATGCACGTTCTACTTCGAGCAGATCAGTTCAGACTTCAGAGAGAGAAAACCCTGTCTGCCATGCTCTGCCCTTGCTCTATTCTACCTATCATTGGCGTCACCACCCTTCCCTATGCCGAAGCAGAACCCTAGCATCATGATTTGTTCAACCAAGTACGGCAAGCGCACCTGTTGTGCATACGATAACTCAAGCTCGGCGACCAGCTCCGATGGCAGACGCCGCTGGCTGGTGACAAGGACGAGGAGCAAGGCGGAAGAGAGCAGAGAGAAGTTGGAGATGATGGTAGTGGAGTCGTCCATAAAACTTTGCTCGGATTGCCCAACTTCAAACACGCCTCTTTGGAGAAGCGGTCTCCATGGTTTTCGCCGTCCTTAGCTATTCTTCCCTGTTTCTTCCCTCATTCAATATTTTGGCCTGTGAGCATTTTCACTTTATAATCTTGTCTATCATTATTGATTTCTGCTTCATTTTGGCCTGTCGAGCGGAACGGCGGAGCGGGTCGGCGGTCGGCCTTGAGTTGGCCGGGCTGAACGGGCGGATCTGGCAGTGCGGTTCGAATCGGCGGTCAGGCCGGGAAGATCGTCGTGAGCAGCGGGTCGTGATTCGCAATGATTAGCGCCAGCCGATTCTGCCGTGGGCCACGATGTGTCAGCAGTGGTTAGCGCCGTGTGGCAGTTCGCGACCAGCACCGAAACAGCTGTGACTGATTAGCGCGACCACGGGAGTTCGACCGGGCCGTGGTTCGGCTGAACAGCGACGCAGACCGCCGCTGCAATGCGGGCGAGGAGCGCCACGAAACGAATGGTTTTGGTTTGGTTCAAGCGGTTTTAGGCGGTTTTACCCTTTGCCTAAAAGTCTATAAAAAAGAGGGAGAAATCCATCTTTGAGAAGTGGTTGAGATCAAGACCCAGTAGTTCTGCAGGGTTTCCTCGAAAGAGGTGTTAACTAACCTCGTCGGACCAGAGATCGGGCAATCAAGACCCGTAGTTCATACGTGTCGAGTTTTCCCTCGAAAGAGGTGTTAACTAACCTCGTCGGACCGGCCGGATCGAGGCGATCAAGACCGTGGTTCATGAGCTCGATTTTCCTCGAAGAGGTGTTAACTCTCGTCGGGACGGGTCGGAGAAGCGATCAAGGAGGCGATCAGGCTGGGGTTGGCAGCAATGCTCGATGGCGGCCGTGAGGTCGGTGAGATAACCAGCGACGATGGTGGTAGACCGGAGATTGCACGATGGTCCATGGCGAGACCGGCAGCAGTTCGTGATTGGTTGCGGCCGTGGTTGGTCGCAACAACAGCAAAACGGTAAAACAAGTGAGCGTCGATAAAGAAATTATCAGCGATAGTCAAGTAGTGGCGGCAACCAGTAATCAGCAGCGGTAACCAGCCAGCAGTAGTCAGCCGAAAATTAACCGGCCTGAGGTTAATGGCAGAGGTTAGCAGCGATAACCAAGAAACGGTAGTCAGCAATGCGGCCAGCGTCGATAAAGATGCCAGCGATAGTCAATAGTAGCCGGTGCAGTATCAGCAGTGAGCCGGCTTCTGATAGTGTGGTGACCGCAGATAGTCATGCGGTAACCGGCAAGTAATCAGCAGCGGTAGCCAGCGATAGTAGTCAGCAACAGTGAGCCAGCGGTAGTGGCGGCGTAGTCAGCAATGGCGCAGCAACCAGTAATCAGCGGCGTTAACCAGCTGATGGTTGCGGCAAGTGGTCAGCAATGACAGAAACGGTAGTCAATATGACGCGTCGGTAGTCAGCGGGATAATCGGCCGAAGATATCAGCTGCGTGATAATTGGCCAGTGGCCATTCTGAGTTTGGCCGGCGGGGTTGTCGATGTAACGCGGATGTCAACTGGCGTAACATCGAGCGGGATGACCGGTAGCGTTAGTGGTGACCGCGAAATTCGGTGATGGTCGCAGCGATGACCGGCAAACGAGATCTTTACTATCCAGGTTGCCGAGTGTGACTTCGATGGCGTTAACTTGTATAGAAGAATTGCGAATCCGGCGGATCTTTGACCCATCCGAGGTTGTTTGTCGAGTGTTGCATGACATTAACCTATATGGAAGAGGTTGAATTGAATCCGGATCTTTGACCCATCCGAGGTTATTTGTCGAGTGTTTGATGGCGTTAACGTATGGAAGAGGTTGAATTGAATCCGGAGGATCTTTGACTCATCGAGATTGTTTGTCAGTGTTACCGATGGCGTTGCGTATGGAAGAGGTTGAATTGAATCCGAGGATCTTTGACCCATCCGGTTGTTTGTCGAGTGTTACGATGGCGTTAATGGAAGATGTTGAATTGAATCCGAGGATTTTGACCTATCGAGGTTGTTTGTCAAAGTTACGATGGCGTTAACATGTATGGAAGAGGTCGTGGGAAGTCCACCAAGGACCTTTTGACCTATCTAGGTTGTTTGTCGAAGTCTTTGCTCGATGGCGTTAACTGGAAGAGGTCGTAGGAAGTCCACCGCGATCTTTTGACTTATCTAGGTTGTTTGTCGAGTGTTACGATGGCGTTAACTATGGAAGAGGTCAATTGAATCGTTGAAGAATCGACTATCGAGGTTGTTTGTCGGTGTTACGATGACATTAACGATAGAAAAGTAGTGGGAAGTCCACCAAGGACCTTTGACTATCATGGTTGTTTATCGAGTGTTACCAGATGGCGTTAACTTGGAAGAGGTCGAATCCGCTAAGGATTTTGACCCATCCGGTTGTTTGTCGAGTGTTACCCGATGGCGTTAACTGTATGGAAGAGGTCTTAAAACATCCGTTTGTGGTTGTAGCAAAGTTGCTCCTTAACGCGTCGTTTTTTATGAGTGGAAAATATAATTTACAAAGCTATATCTCTTCTCAATGTTAAAATATCCTCCAACTTTGACTTGTTTCTTGGGATGAAAATCGATTTGATGCTTAACATGGGTGATCTTCTGAGATTAAGAGTTGCCCCCCAGTTCTCGACAGAATCTGAAGGAACAAAATTTGATGAATCTTCATTCTTCGTTTGCGCTCTTTAAAATCTTGAAATGCTCCACCTCGATAGTGGTTTTGATCTTGTTGGGAAACTTGGTCGTCATACAAGATGAAATAATGGGAATCAATCCCATGGCACCAAACATGCGTGCTAGAAAACCGATTGTAGAGTAAAATTTTTACTTAGCGTTGAAAAATCCACACACAATTTAAAGAGTGAACAATAAAACTCCAAAAATTTTACGTGGAAAATCTCGAAAAGAGGGAAAAACCACGGGGCTGGTAAAAGCTTCCACTATGCATCTTTTTTGAGTACAAGATCTTCCGTCCGGGATTACAAAAATGAGAAAGGGACAGCGCTAGTAATAAACAATGTTGGCACGATGTTGACACAAAGTCGGCACGAAGTTGGCAACGATGTTGGACGATGATGTTGGCCGATGACCGGATAGTGGTGTGATGATGACCAATGGTCGACGACGAGGATGTGGAAGCGATGGTGGCGGCCCGTGGCGGTGGTTGGCACCGGTGGTGGCCGATTGTTGGAGGATCTTTAGAGCTCTCCTCTCTCTTGCTTGGGCTCCCTTCTCCTTCACTTCCTCTATGAGGAATGAGGCTATTTATAGATGGAGGTGGCGTCTCGTAATTACATGCAAAACCCGTACCACTCCACTTCATCGGACGGCTCAAAATGATCCCCTTGATCATATAATGTATTTTGTGCATTTGAATGCTCAAATGAAGTCAGAATTGTAAGATCTTTGGCTTGTTGGAACCGGCTCGTCGAGACGCTCGATTTGACTATAAACACTTCATATTTGAGAGCTATTTAGGGATTTAACTGATGTCTCAAAGTTTCCAATGATATTTTAAGTGCTTGATCTCGACCAGTTTCAATTTCTGATTAGCTTGCATTCGGCATCAAGATTCGTGCTTTGACTAGAGGAATTTTTAGGGTCATATCAATGTTAAATAAATATAACACAGTTATCATTAAGTTAATGATCATTTCATTTGCAATTAATTATTTTATACTTATCTTTCTAGTTATTAATCTCGACCAAATTAAAAAAAAATCAACTATACTGCATAATGAGATTGAAATCTACTTCATCAATCAACTTGAAAAAAATTCATAGAGTCGTATATTTTGTGATTTATAATTTATCTATCACACATTATAATGTCTAATTGTTCACTTTCATTAAATTTGCTCACTTAATAAAAATAAAAGAATATATTGTTAGGATAGATGAAAATGGATGATTGAATTGAATCTTATATGATGCCAAAGTTGATTTTTTTTTTACATACTAAGGTATGTGGAGCACATTTTTCCTAATTTTCTTTCATAGACTTTTAATTTTAAATCATGAAAATTCTTAATAAGAAATAGACATTATAATTTTTATTTCTACAGTTATCAAACTCATCTACCTTTAATACTGCAATCTAATGACACTCTATAAAAAGATATAAAATAAAATATCGGGTTATAACTCTTTATCTACTTCTTATTGGTTCCATCAAGGGCACTAACGTTCTCTATCGGTTTAGGAGATAAAGGTCAATAATAAGAAGATTATTGTTGAAGGTGACTAAAAGGACATCAAACTCTTAGGGTTGATAGGCCTTAAACAATGAAAGAGATTAACCAAATGTTAAGTCTTGGTGGAAGTCACTATGAGTTTGCAAAAAGTATCACAACGAAAGAAATAGATTTCTTGTGGCTTTTGTAGAGGTGGTGATACAGGTGTGAGTAAAAGCTAAGTTGACTCACATGCCTATTTGCTCCATTCATGAACTCATTAATTAAGCTTATTAAATAATGAGTTCAAACTTAAACAAAGTATTATTCATAGCGTGGTGGAAGTTATTGAACATTGAATTATATAAGTTCCCTTATGTTATTTCCTAGTGTTCACCTTTACAATTATAGACACCCCTTAGACACACTATCTATTGACTCTACATTTTCCCTTATGTTATTTCTTAGTGTTCACCTTTACAATTATAGACACCCCTTGAAAGAGATATATATATATATATATATTCCAATAATGGATTCAATCATTTAATAAAATACTTCTAAAGCTAATGAGTTTTTCATGTACTAGAGAATTTTTCCTTGAACTACATGGGAAGGCAGAATAGTGTTATTTTAAATTGGATTCATGATTCTCTATAAGGACAAGCCCCTATAATTAATTACAACTAAAAAAGGGTCAATTACATCATAAATTCATCTAAATCTCTATAAGATCTAACAACAGCTCAATTTACAAGATGAAAAGAAAATTCAAACACAAAGAAATAAAAAAATTTTGTTTTAAATGAAATCTAAAATTTTCTTCACATGCCTACTTGCAAAAACACTCCCACCAAGCTTCCTCCCTCCTTTCCATTCTTGGAATTCTCCTTAGTTAACTAACCATCGAAATTAGTATGTCCTTAAGCTTTGATTTCACATGGTCAACCACACATCTCCTCTAGAGATTTGGTTGCATGGTTGTCCAAGCTCCAAACCATCTTCTAAAACCCCTTCGATCATTTTAGATGCATTAGACAACTCCCCAAATATCTAAAACAAAACGAAGCTTTTTCTTTCCTCTCTTGAATACAAAACACTCAAAAATAATCAAACTTCAACAAGCAACAACATATTGGAAGTTAGAGCAATCCACAAGGAGAAAAGGAAGGGAATTTCACTTCATCTCATGCTAATGAATGATTTCACATTGAAAAAATCGTCGGACGTAAGCTGTGATGAAGTAATTTTTTCAAATTGTAGCTAAGCCTTAGTTGTTGGTACTTTGTGAAAAAAACTTGCAAGAATCTAGGAAAAAAATCATAGAATCTTATTGCTCTTTCATTTTTGAAGCATTCTAATGCGAAAAGTTGCTAAATTCTAGCATGAATTACTAGAATTTCGGGTTGGTAAGGGGTCTGGCCTTTCCTCTCGCTAGTATTGGGGGACACAACCACTAGCCACCCATTCCCCTTGATTGGAGTAAACGACTAAGATTAATCCATGCTAGATTTCATTTAAAAAACGTAATGATTATGACTTTAACTTGAATCATTTGATCTTTGATCGGATGACCCATAACAATCTAGCATGATCGATGCCATCCATGCGGGATCCATACAGTACAATCACACGACTCCACATGAAAGGTAATCAACATTGAGTGGGATAATCAAGTAATTAGGGATTTTGGGGTTTTAAGAATGTTAAAATTAACCCAAAATTTTAAAGAATTGTAAAAAATAAAATACTTATCTAAAAATTAAAATTAACTCCTATATGGATTCAACATTCAAAAGATGAATCCATTTAGCTCAAAAGCTCTAAGTTGATCACAAAATTTGAAAATAATTTCGATTGTAATGAAAATAATATTTTGTTAATTACCTCTAAAATATAAATCCAATTGAGCTAAAATATTTAAGAGAGAAACCTAATGCTAATATAGATTTCTCATGAAATTTTCAAGCTATTTGGAGCTCTAGATTGAAAGTTATAAATATTTAAAATATTTTGATGAAATTTGAGTAAATAATTAATATTAAATTATAGAAAATACAAAAATTTATCAAAATAGTTCAAAACATCATTGTTAATTCTAGGGAACCTAAGAAAGTTAATTAGACTTCTTAGATTTAATTACATCTCAAAATTGTCAACTTAGAGTTAATTAAATTTTAATAAACTAGAACTTTAAAATTCATAAAAAATAACCACTAACTTTAAAATTATAAGTCACCGCCCCTCTTTGGAAACAACATCTTGAGACTAATGAACTTAAAATCATTAATTTTTATTATATACTTTAAGAGTAATTCAATTTTAATCAAAAATTAAAGCTTCTAAGTTATTCTTAAAATACAAAATTAATTAGCTTGAAGTTTTTAAGGTATGATTATAACATCATTTCAAGTCCCCATAAAAAATTCAATTCATTTTGATGTATAGAATAAAAGTTATTAATTTTTAAATCATCTTAGAGAAATTTAATCAAATAATTAATTTTAAATTCTAAAAGCTATGAAAATATCATTAATTAGTACAAAACACTTACATTATTAATAGAGAACTTAAGAAATTTAATAAGACCTTTTAGCAATAATTAAATCATAAAATTATTTAATTAGGATTAATTAAATCTTAATTAATGAACTTATGTAGACCAAAATTTTCAAAATTCATGAAAATCTACGTTGAGCCAACAAAATGCATAATCACTCTCTATATTTAACATTCAGAAAGAAATATAATAAATGCTACAAATTTTAATTTTGACTAACATTTTTTAGAAGAATGGATTTTAATTTAGAATTAATTTTTTAATTATTCTCAAAGTACATATCCAATCAGTTTGAAATTTTTTATAGTATGATAATTAAATCATTACTCATATTCCATAAAAATTTTAAAACAATTTGAATACTAGATTAAAAGTTATTAAATTTTAAGGTATATTTAAAAAAATTAATTAAATAATTAATTTAAATTAATAAAAATTATAAAAATGACACCAAATGGCTTAAAACATCTTGTCTAATAGAGAGCAACTTAAACAAAATATTTTGAATCTCTAATTCTAATTAAATCATAAAATCATTAAACTTAACTTTTAAATAGCTAAATTAATTGATTTAATAAAAAAATTTAAAGAAAATTCTAATAAATCATTATAGATCAAATACTTAACTAAAAATTATGAACGAACTCTATTTGAATTCAATATTCAGAGAAAAATAGTATTAAGTGGTTGTTTGGTTGCATGTATTTAGAGTGTAAAATAAATCAAATGTAGGGAATCTAACTTTTTGAGTGGTTGGTATGGTGCAAAGTAAAATTTCAATGTATTTGTAGTGTATTTAAAATACATTAGAGTTGTTATTTTTGGTGTATTTGAAATTCGTCTGATTTGATAAATTTCAAATACACTGGTTAGTGTAAAGTGCTTTTTGTATCGCCACCTATTTGCCCCATTTGCTAGCCACCACCACTACACCTACTCACCGCCCTCTGGCTTGGTTGACTATCGCCGCCTCGTAATCTCAAAATATTTTACATTATATTTATTTTACAAAAAAAAATCATGTATTTATGAGTTTCTAACCAAATAAGTTAAAGTAATCAAAATATGCATTCTTTTCTTGAATTTATTTACTTTGTATGTTTTTTTCAAACAAACAAAACAACCCCTAAAATAAAATCTCTAAATTTTATCAAGTGATTAAATATTAATTAAGAAATTTAAAAACTTAATTAGTAAAATTAATGACAAAATACATGTCTAATTGAGGTTAAACTTTTAAAAACATTCTTAAGAGTATTCCCACAATGGTGAATTTTTCAAGAAGTTGCTTATGTCTATGATTAATCATTATTGCTTAAGCCTCAAATAAGGATTAAAGATTAATAATTGATTATCAAATTACAAAAGTCATGAAAATAAATAAATTATGTTTAAAACACTCTAATAGATAAAAACGAATTTATTAATTCATTGAACTTAATCAAAGATAATTAATCATATATTTAAGCTCATTCAATCTTTAATTAAGCTTACTCAAGTTAATTAATAGTCCATGTTTAAGGAATTCAAAATTCAATCAAATTAAAACCCTTAAAACAAAAAAATGGATTCTTATCAAACTTAATTAGTATTCAAGATTAAAGAAAGTTAAAATTATGAGTAATTAATCAATATTTTAAGTACTTTAGTAAAATAATCCAAATTAAATATGTAAAAATGCACAAAAATCTAAATTAATCCCAAATAATTTCAAAAGTATATGAATATTTTGGAGGGTGCCATTAACTTTAGGAATTGATCCTATGAAGTTAGAAAGTCAATTGAACATTAAAATAAAAGTTAAATATAATGAGAATATATAATTTAACAATAATCAAAATAAAACATCCTAATTATTTAAAACAAATAAAATTCATATTATTTAGAGTCTTAAGCATAGCTTATTATCCGTTGGTGAGATGTCTATTCTATTAAGATAGCGTGAAAGGTAGAAAACTTTATCCTCAAGTGGGGTCTGCTACTCTTCACACACTTTAAAATCTTAAATCTAATTTTAACCCAAATTAAATCAAAACTTAAAATTCATTTCACAAACATTAATAACATAAATAAAAATCACCTAATGATAAATATATTAAAGCCTAAACTTAAATAAAACTTTAACCCATACAAGCCTAATGTTGTTTTGTTTATGATGTATTAATTTTCTTATTTTGTGATTTAATATTTTAGACTTAATGTTAGTAAATATTTTTCTAAAGATCAGATGTTAGGCCAATCTTTTGAAATTCTAATAATATTTTTTTGTAGGGAGCTATCAAAATCATTTCATAAGTTTAATTAGTTTGTTTGCAAGTATTATTTTCTTAAGTCCCTAAGCATAGATTATTCAGACAAGTAGGCTTGGTACTTGTTAGTACTAAGCATGTATGTCCGTGGACCTGGAGCTCAAACGTCGGGCGGCCGTCACCGAGCCTTCGCCATGAGCACCGCACGCAGTGATCGTGTCTTGCACCCATGAAGATCATTCTATTATGAGATGCAAAAGTTAATGAACTCGCAAATTTCATTGAAAAATTTATTATTTTTAATTATTTGGCACATACTTTTGGATGACAGAGATAATGTTATCCAAAAATAGGGGGCAACTGATATGATATTGAAAATGCCACATGTCAAAACACGAATTTTGATGTCGAAAGCAATCTGATCCTAAGTCGAAAATAGCCCAGATGAACCACTTAAAATATCATTGAAAACTTTGGGATATCAGTTAAATCTCTAAATAATTCATAAATATGGAGTGTTTATGATTAAATCGAGCATCTTGACGAGTCGGATCTAACAAGCCCAACATCCCTTGATTCTGACTTTATTTGAGCATTTAAATATTTAAAATACATCAGATGATCAAGGGAATCATTTCGAGCCGTCCGATGGAGTAGTTTGGATTTTACACATATTCTGAAGCGACATTCCTCCATTTATTAATAGCCTCTCATTTTTTGGGGAGCCAAGTAAAGAGAAGAGAGCTAAGACTTGAAGATTCTCGGCATAATTGTACCACTGCCGGTTCTAACCACCATCGGTGGCGTGACCGCGATCACGGTCATCGCGCCACCATCGGCCGCACTGCGGTCCACCACCGCCGTCGACCGCGTCGGACGCCGACAACCGCGGATCGCCGTTACTACCATCGATCATCGTCGTCATCAACCATCGGCATCATCACCGACCCGCCGTTGCCGATGGCCATCAACATCGCCGCCATCATCGACCACCACCATCGATCATCGCATCGTCATCGCATTATCGACGTTGGTCGCCACCGCGCAATTCAACCATCGTTACAGATCTCCGCGTCATCACCATCGCACGATCCGCGAGTTGCCGCATTCACCATTCAACGCCATCATAATTGTTAACTACTGTTGTATAAATGTTATTACTTGATTATGAGATTTTCATTGTCAGGCTTTCTTATATATAATTATGTAATTCCATTATCGAGAAAACTTAAACTTTATATTCCGAAACAGATATATAGTGGAAGATTTTACTAGGCTAGGAGTGGTTTTCCTCTTTTTTGGGGTTTTAAGAAAATCATGAAGTTTATTATTCACTCTTCATATATGATGTGTCTTTGGATTTCACAAGGCTAAGAGGCAAACTTTTATTCAACCGTGATTTTCTAGCACAATTATTATTAAGAGCTCGATTTGAATTTGAAACATTTTTAGGCCTTTTTATTGTCAAGTTCAAGTCACAATAAAATTTTAATTTAAGAATATTTGAATAAAATTATTATTATGATGAGTCTTACGATTTATATATCTATTTTAAGATAATTGTGACACAGATAATAAATATTGCACGCATCATGAAATAGATTTAAATGCATAGAAATATATCTTGTCATTTATTTATTAGGATATCTTAATATATTTTTTATTATTTAAATTTAATTATTTTATATTTTATTAACTATATATTTGTATTAATGATGTAGATATATATAGCTTTTATTACTAGTTAGAATTAAATTTATAGGTTTTAAATATATTTTATAAATAAAGTATAAATATTAATAAAATACATATGAATAAATGAATAAGCTGGCTAATATTTGTTATTGTTCATTTATATGATAAGCATTTTAAAAATATTTATTTATATAAATAAAAGAATTTTATATAAATGAACGTTCAATTTAAGAGAGACGTTGTTAGGATCCCAATGCTTCTTTTTTATGTTATTAACTTATTCAAGATCTAGATTGATTGAAAGTTCTTTAATTAATCTGACTATTTAAATGGTGTTTTAAACTTTAAAATATATAAATTTGAAGTGAATTTTCTTTTTTAATTAAATAATTTAAATATAAATTTAAAAGATTTAAATGCATATCAGATAATTCTTATGCATTTAACAATTTTTTATGCATAAAAAAACTTATTTCAATTAGCAAAAGTAAATATTAATAAATGTAATATTAACTTTTTAATTGTTATTTATATCAATATTAAGATTAAAAATTATATATATAAATATATAAAAATTATATAGTATATGTGGAATGCTCTAAATTTGTTAAGGGTACATTTAAGATCACTCTTATTTTTTTTAATTTATATTTTATTTCAAAATAAGATATATTTAATAATAATTATTAGTTTTAAAATATTTCAAAATATTTAAAAGTTATTTTAAATATTTTTATAAATAATATTATTTATTATTAAAATAAAAATATATTATATAAATATATTTTAAAACTAATTATAAAAATAAAAAATAAAATAAATAATAAAATTGATGTCAAACATCTCTAAAGTATATGTTTCAGGCATTGGATCATAATAACAAGGCAAGCGACAAGAATTGAAAAGATAAAGGTTTAGATATTATAACTAAATAACTTGTAACGATCACAATCAAACGAGTAAAATATAGTTTATGCATCGTATTCTCTTTCTCAGTTCAAAAGCTCCGGTAAAATCTCTATGGCCCATAGCTTAAAATCTACTCCGCGGGCGAAGATTGTATCTTCTACACACATAGGTCATCGTCATGATGGAATTCTCAGCGACTTCTTCTCGCAAAGCGTAGTTAGGATCAACGGCCATATCCACATCTTCAAGTAATTCCTCTTCGATCCAAGAATATCTACTTCAGCTCGTTTCTCTCTCATTGCCAAGACCCAAGTACTTACGCCCTATCACAAGGAAAGCTTTCATCAATTTCTCCATGATATACGAAAGAGACATAATTCATAATGAAAGCTAGGAAAGCTAGGCTCCATACCTGAGTTCTGCTCCATGACACGAACATTTTCAAGTAAAAGTTGCAGCAATTGATAATTTAAAACCTCATAATCTCTGCATAAGTCGCATCGAATTATGGTTTTCAGGCGCAGGGTAGTAGTAAAAAGGCTCAAATTTTAAGAACGTAGGGGTGCTACCTATAAGTAAAGATGAAATGAATGATGAGAGTAGAGGAAGCAACTAGGAATAAACATCTGGCCATCCATACTTTGGACATTACCCAGTTCTGCTGATTGGAGTTGATAGAACTGTATTTAATAATTATAATTTCAGCTACAAGCGATGCATGACACGTGAATGAATTTGAGTGAGCAGAAACGGTTTTGTATTAGAGAGGGATCATTATATTAATTGGTTTTGAAAAGAAGGGTTCACTAAGTAGAGCGAGCTCGATGTCAAGGTCGCCTGACCGGTGAGTATGTAGAGGAGAAAGACCACACAAGAGTAGAAGAAGAATGCTTTAATGAAGCGGGATTCAGTTAGAAGACCATTTTGGAGCAGGAAGAGCTTTTCAAGGGCGGTAAAAATATTTGTCTGTTTCGCTTCATACTATTCCTGCAAGTTAAAGAGTTCATGGTCAAAGACTAATATCATAAGAAGAGTTTCTTATAAAATAATTATTGTTTAAGAAAATAAGAAATTTCTTACCTTAATTAAATTTATATTAAGTTTTTTTTCGCAATTCAGTAAAATATAAACTTATAATAAGTCATCAAACAAAAAATAATGTAGATTAATAACTATTTTATCAAATGAATTCATGACATTTTTGTCTTAAGCATATAATTTATAAAAAAATTATAAAAATTTTAAAAGATTAACAAACCTGTGCAGTAAGTATGGACTGTGAATTTTGGATCAGCCGGTCATGAGCCTGTTGGATCTGATCCTGCTTTCTCAGTAGTTCTTCCTGTTGCTTGTGTCCAAACTCTGCTAATATTTTGAGATTATCCCTTCGAAATTTGTAATGATTTCAAGCATAAATTAGAAACTTTGCTCCTTGAATCATACAAAAATATAAAATTTTTTTAAAAACAAGATAAAAAATAAATTTTGATTACCGGCTTTCTTCAAGAGCTCTAGATTGGAATGTTGTGAGAAAATCTACCGCTAGGCTGACCGCCCATCAAGCAGCTTCTTGTTTCTCCAACAACAATCCTGCAACACTGTCGATATCATCAGCAGTACTTTGAAGGTTTTGCATACTGGAAGCCATGGATTCCCCAACCCTTCTTATCTCTCCGAATCTCGGCGTCGTTCTTGAGTTTCTTCATATCGCCTCCCAAATTCTTGTAGGACTCAAGCGAGTCATCCCACTGAGCCTCTCTTTCATCTCGTACGATCCCTCGGCTCAACTGAATGTCAAATGTCATTCGATTGTTCAAATATTGCCTCAGAGTTATTTAGAACATCGCGAATTTGATCTTCTACGCTTCTCGAAGCATCTGCTAAATTCCGGGTCTGAAACTCTACCGAAGTCAAGGAATCATGTATCTTAATAGAATACTGTAACAACTCTTCTGATCTTTCTTCAATTATGTCTAATTTATCCTCACGATCATTTCACCAAGTCATTAACAAGTCTCTTGTGTTGTCAAGGCATCGTTTCAAGAGAGAACATAATTATGCTAAAAGGATTCAAAAAAGAAGACCAGGGCACTTGATCAATTAAAAGAGTGAGGGACTTAACTGTAGTTGGTAGCAGATGGAGTTGGTCTCGAGATAAAACTCAAGAAATACTTTGTGTTCTGCATTATCTAGTTTCTTAAGGCACCACATCATCGGCCCAGCGTCATCACAAGATGGGAAGCTTTTCCGTAATCCAAAAGAAGTCAGCATCCATGCCGCCTTTCTATTTTCTCATGGAGGCTATCTCGAACAACTAGAGAAGAGTCATAAGCTCAGGCCACAAGTGTTGGCGTTCTTCCTCTCCAAAAGCTTCATTTGGCCATCGTACTCATGGAGAAACTAACTTTCGATTCTTCTTCAATGAACTCACGAGTTGTCTATCCTATGAGAGGGGAGGAGGAGGGAATGAATCCACAAAAAGGTAAGGCTCATGGAAAGCCAAACAGAGGAAGAGGAATAGCCAAGCGATGTGGTGGATTCATCATAATGAAATAAAAGGCTGAACTTGGAAGGATCCTACTTATAACCCAAACCAGACAATAACAAAAATTCCAAAAATGGCTATATAAAGGAAGATTATATATTCATAGATTTTAAAGAGCAGCTATGCACATCAAGGTGAATTGACTCTGCATTGAAAATAAGGAACAGGGGAAACATGGAAAGCATTGAAATGTTCTAAAACCTCTGCAACTTCCACCGAAGAAAGAAAAAAAAGAGAGCAGGAAAGTCATTGCTTCCTCTACATACACCTCATAATAACACCGATTGCAGATAATATAACTAATGTGAGTTGCAAAGATATGAACAATATTGCCGGTGAGTGTAACAGATTTACCTCAACAGGGAGATATTGAGGAAGCTTGGTATACGAGCGGGCGCCCGACGAGAGTTAAAGACATGGATGCCAGCCGTATTTTTATTATTAACAATAGGCGATCTCGAGGCTCGATGACTACCAGATATATATATATATATATATATATATATATATATATATATATATATATATATATATATATAATTGTATTGTTAAGATCTTAAATAGCAAAATATAATTCAAATCGACTGGCCGACGTGTTTCCAGTCGGCGCCAGTCGACTGGCTACCTTTTTTTTTTTTTTTTTGGTGGTTTTACAAACCACGGCGGGGAGAGAGAGATAGAGAAAGAGAGAGAGAGAGAGAGAGGAGATTTTATTAATTTTTTAAATAATATAATTATTTCAAGTATAATAAATTTTTTATAAAATATTTAATAACTAAATATTTATATATTTAGTTATTAATTTTATTTATATATATAATTAAATATATATAATTTAAAAATATTTTAAATTATATATATAAATTTATAAATTTATTTAATATTTTTTATTAATTAATATAATTATTTAAAATATATAATTTTTATTAATTTTGTTAATATATAATATAAAAACATATTTAAACCATATAAATAAACAAAAAAGAAAAGATTAAATTATATAAATATTTTATAAATTATATAAATAAAGTAATTATATATATATATATACATATATATATATATATATATATATATACATATATATATATAATATATAAATTATTTAGTTATTTATATATTTAAATTATATAAATATTTTTAAGTTATATAAATAATTTATATTTAAAAAATATAAATAAATAAATAGTTATATATATATACATATATATATATAATATATTATATATATATATATATATATATACATATATATATATATATATTTAATTTATTTATTTTATTTAATATTTATTTCTTTAAAATATATAATTGTTAAATAAATAAATAAAATTGTAAAATTATATAAATATTTATTATTTATATATATATATATATATATATATATATATATATATATATATATATATATATATATATATATATTATATATTTATTCATTTCTTTATTTATATAATTAAAAAATATTCTATAAAATTATTTTTAAATTATTTATATAACTTAATTTTATATATTTAAACATATAAATAATAAATTTATAAATATATATATATATATATATATATATATATATATATATAATATATATATATATATAATTATATTTATACATAATATTTATATATATATAATTACTTTATTTATATATATATAATTACTTTATTTATATAGTTTATAAAATATTTATATAATTTATTCCTTTCTTTATTTATTTATTTATATATTTTAAATATTTTTATATTATATATTAACAAAAATTAATAATAATTATATATTATACATAATTATATTAATTAATAAAAAAATATTAAATAAATTTATAAATTTATATATATAATTAAAAATATTTTTAAATTATATATTTAATTATATATATAAAATAAATTAATAACTAAATATATAAATATTTAGTTATTAAATATTTTATAAAAATATTTTAAATTATATACTTTAAATAATTATATTATTTAAAAAATTAATAAAAAATAAAATCTTCTCTCTCTCTCTGCCGTGGTTTGTAAAACCACAAAAAAAAAAAAAAATAGTCGTCGTTGAGGACGACTAATTTTCTAATTATATTTTTTTCTAAAACAACTAATTATCATTAAGACAGTTTATTTTAAAATAATAATCCATATATATATATATATATATATATATATATATATATATATATATATATATATATATATATATATATATATATATATATATATATATATATAATTCAGGACGGTCGTGGGCTTGTTGTCTCTTTCTCTAAATTTACTTTCCTTTCTATTCCATGAGAGGAGCGCTCATTAAACCTTTGCATTTAAAAATTATTTGGACTCACTTTTATTTTTTTTTTTTTATTTATATCTATATTTTATTATCTTCATGTTTTGTTTCAAATTAAAATATATTTGATGATAATTATTCTATTTAGATATTTTGAATATTTTTGAAAATAATGTTACTTATATTTAAAAATAAAAATAAAAAAGCACATAAAAATATATCAGATAAACATATTATTAAAAATAATATAAAAAATAAAAATAAAAAACACAAAAAAATTGATCCCAAAACCTCTTAACTTTTAAAAAATAAATGATGATGATATTTTATTTTTTATATGATATTAAAATTGAAGTGTTATCTATATATAAATATATATATGTGATATATATATATCTCTTATATATATATATATATATATATATATATATATATATATATATATATATATATATATATTCTATTTAATAGATTATAATATATTTTATTTATTTTAAAACAAAAAATTGATTAATAATTACATTAATTGTTTTATTATATATTAAAAATAGATTTACAGTGTATCACTATTTTATACTTTTAAAATTTTATTGACATCTAAGATGAATTTGATAAATTATTGTGATCAAAATAGAAATTAACAAATAAGATGAGAGAAGCATATTAGCAAGTTAGCTATTGTTATAAATGTATAAGACAATTCTTAACTTTATACCTTTGGAATGACTACATGATCTAAATGTTATGATCTTATGATGATCAAAAAAAGTGATTTTAAAATTTTAAACTATGATTTGATTTTTTTTATTTTTTTATTATTTATTACTTTTTGAATTAGACTATACATGTTTATATTGCAAGTTAGTTTTAAGCTTCACTAAATAAATTATTTCTAAAATTTTAAATAAATGCTTAAAATTATCATTTAGGTTTTGATCCTTCAAATGCTTCATCTTGAATATCTTGAATTAATTGACATGAATCTCAATGGTTGACATACATGAATCATTAAGTCATGTACTATAGAAAATTACTATTTATAAAGAATGTTTGCTACAATCAATACATTATTAAGTTTTGAGGCTTATAAAGATTATTACTTTTATGGTATGAAAGGGTGGACAAATGACTTGAAGTTAGAGAATGTCAAAATATTATTCACTCATTAATTGAGGAATGCATTAAATACACTTGATTTGGTGGGTGATTAGAGGTGAACGAGACAATCCAACCACTTTTTAATATAAGGAGAGTACTAAATAGCCTCAGTTATGAAAAAATTAAGAAAAATCATGATAAATTTTCTAGAATTGAGGAGGTAAAATAAATGACATAAAGTCAACAAGTGATTAGTGCAATTAGAATTCTCTTTTAAAGGTGGACTAACCAAGTCGATAAACAATTAGAGATAAGTTGATTGACAAAAGAGACAAATTATTACTTTTAAAACAAATAGATGGGATGTACTAAATGGTCTAGATTTGGTGTACATCTATGATATGTAAATAATTATGATAATATTTTTTTTCAATATAAGTGATGGATTGAATGACCATGAGTATTAATGATTAAAAGTGTTAGAAGTCTTTCTATTTTAAATACAGTGGTAAAATGACCAACCTAATGTTAGAAAGCATCTAAAGGCATCAAGATAATCTTTCCATTAAACATGAGGACAAAGATAATCTTCAATCACCCAAAAGCAAGATAAACCGACATATTATTTTGATCAAGCTAGGGGAGATGGTCATGATCCTGTTAAATATAAAGGTGGGGTAGCTAAATAAAATGAAATTAATAAATGAGTTAAGGTGGTCAAGATAGATTCTTTTATAAAGTGAGGAAAACTAAGTAACTTTACGAGTTAAAGTGATTTGATATGCTAGGGATTTTTTGTTCATTGAGGCTAGGTATATTGCGACTTGAAATTGATAAATGAAGAAAGACAATCATGACAATCATTATATCTCTTAAACATTAGGGGTTGACTTTCAAACTTAGAAATTTAGGGACAATCAAATATCTACAATTCTAATAATTTGAGTTTACAACAACAACAAGAAGCCATTATCCCACTAAGTGGGGTCTACATGAATCTTTCGCTCCATGTGTATTATGTCAAATTTTCATTTAATTCAAGATACTGGATTTTTACATCTTAACCAAGTCTTCTTTGGTCTACCTCTACCTTTCTTAACATAAGGAAAATATAATACATCTACTCTATATGCAATTTCTATCATAATTATAAGATAAAATATTTAGAGCGATAAGATGATTGCTCAAAATTAAAAGATATTTAAATATAAATAAAAAATAACTCTTTAGATAAAATAGAATGCATTTAAGGATGCTAAAGTTAAAATTAATATATGATTTTAACTTTTGCTTATTTATAAATTTAGATATCTTTTCCTATATATATATATATATATATATATATATATATATATATATATATATAAGAAAAAAATTTAATTGGTTAATCAACACTCTTAAATGGGAGAATGTTTATCCTCACATAAATATGTTTCAAAAAAAAATTATCCTTATTACTAAAACTAAGTTATTTGAGCGCTTGAAACATCAAATCTTTGAAGGTACATTTATCGATTTGTGGTATATTTCACAATTAAAAAAATTATATACAAATATATATATATATGTTATGCACGGAAAACCAAATGGTAGAGTAAATTTATGCCTTAGCTTGTTGATTCAAAGAAAAGAACGAACATGAGATACTCAGGAATTTTTTAGCATTGGAAAACCTCGAAAAGGGGAAAAACCACGGGCTGCTTGATAAAAGATTCCACTATGTATCCTTTTGAGTACAAAATCTTCCGATACGGGATTCTGAATTTTGAAAGGGACAATTTGTGTAACAACGATCGGTTTATAATAGTTCTTTGATGTTGGAGATCTTTGGGTAACCGGTGGAAATCTGGGTATAATTAGCGATGGCGTAGGCGGTGGTGCGATCTTGCTCGGGGATCTTCAAGCTTTAGAGCTTTCTCTTCCTCCTCACTTCACTTTTCCTCTTCTTCCTCGATCGGACTCTTCCTCTTCTTCCTTGCTTTAGCTTCCTTCTTCTTCACTTGCTTGGACTCTTCTTCTTCTTCCTTGCCTTCTTCCTTGCTTTAGCTTCCTTCTTCTTCACTTGCTTGGACTCTTCTTCTTCTTCCTTGCTCGGGTTCTTGTTCTTCACTTGCTTCAGCTTCCTTCTTCTTCACTTGCTTCACTTCACTTAGCTTAGCTTAGGCCCCATGTGAGGAGTGAGGCTATTTATAGATGGGAGGAGGGTATTCTAGTAAACTCATGTAAGGCACCACTCCCGTCGGACGACTCAGAATGACTCCTTGATCATTTGATGTATTTTGAGCATTTGGATGCCCAAATGAAGTCGAATTATGAGATCTTAGGCTCATTAGATCCATTTCGTCGAGGCCTTCGATTTGACTATAAACACTCCATTTGAGAGCTTTTTTGGGATTTAATTGATGTCGAAGATTCTAATGATATTTTAAGTGCTTGATCTCGATTTGTTTTGACTCAAAATCATATCGCTTTCAACATCAAGATTTGTGCTTTGGTATTATTTTGAGAGTATATCGGTTGCTACTATTTTTGGATGACATTAGCTTAATCATCCAAAATATATGTATAAATGTTCAAAATAGCAATTAAAGTTTTAAGCGTTTAGGGACCATGAGGCGCCGTGGCGCCGTCGGCATGTAGCGTCACAGCTTGTAGCGCGCGCCTTATGCCTTGTAGTATGGCCAGTATGGCCTTAGCGTCCGCTGACAGTGGCGGCCCGTCCAGTCGGCCCGAAGTCGCGCGGGCCGTGAGGCGGCGAGCGTCCATGGCCGCGCCAGGCGGGTCGCATGAACGCGGCCAGCCATTCGCGTGACGGTTGGTCCGAGCCATTCAGTAATGAGTTCGGGTCCCATTCATTCCGTAGCAGTTGACCATTCGCGTACGGTTGGATCATGGGCAGTGACGATCCGGTCGAATGGTGGGCGAGGCCTTGGCGTAGCAGCCGCCAGCAGCGTCGCGCTTAGCGTCCAGGCACTGCCAGCCACGCTACAGCGCCTGCCCTTGGCCAGCCGCGCAGCCAGCGGCCAGAAATGGCGGTTTTGAGCGTTTTGAACCGTTTTGAGGGTTTTACCCTTTTGCCTGTGCTATAAATACCCAGGTAAGAGGAGAGCACACCTTTCCTCTCCCTTTCTTCTTAGTGAGGTCCTTTGGAGGCAATCAGCGATCAAGAACGTTGAGGAAGCGATCAAGGCCCACGGTATCGTCGTGGTTCGGTTTCACGACCCGTCGGGCCGTCGGGTTAGAAGCGATCAGGCCGGTATCGTCGTGGTTAGTTCCGGTTCACGCGTCATCGTCCGGTTAGGAAGCGATCAAGGCCGCGGTATCGTCGTGGTTCCGTTCTGGACGTCATCGTCGGTTAGGAAGCGATCAAGGCCCGGTATCGTCGTGGTTCCGGTTTACCGCCACGTCGTCCGTCCGGTTAGGCGATCAAGGCACGGTATCGTCGTGGTTCCGGTTCTGCGTCGTCCGTCGAGTTAGGAAGCGGTCAGGCCGCGGTATCGTCGTGGTTCGGTTCTCACGTCGTCGTCCGGTTAGGAAGCGATCAAGGCCGGTATCATGGTTGGTTTCCGACGTCGTCTGCGTCCGGGTTGAAGGCGATCAAGGCGGTATCGTCGTGGTTCCGGTTCGACTCACCGTCGGTTAGGCGATCAAGGGTATCGTCGTGGTTCGGTTCTCACCTCGTCTGGGTCCGTTAGGCGATCAAGGCCTATCGTCGTGGTTCGGTTCACGCGTCATCCGTCCGTTAAGGCGATCAAGGCGCGGTATCACGTCGTGGTTCGGTTCACCGTCGTGTCCGTCGGTTAGCGATCAAAACTCGATGCGTGTTCCGGTTTCAAACCACGTCATCGTCGGTAGGCGATCAAGTATGTCGTGGTTCCGGTTCATGCGTCGTCTCCGTGAGCGTCAGGCCGGTATCGTCGTGGTTCGGTTTCGTCGTCCGTCGGTGGAAGCGATCAAGGCCGGTATCGTCGTGATTCCGGTTCACCGACGTCATTCGTGAGTTGGTCAAGCCAGTCGTGTTCGGTTTAGCGTCGTGTCCGGTTGAAGCGATCAAGGACGGTATCGTCGTGGTTCCGGTTAAACCCGTCATTGCGTGAGAAAAGCGGTCAGGCCCACGGTATGTCGTGGTTCGGTTTAGGTCGCGTCCGAAGCGATCAAGGCGGTTCTCGTCGTGGTTCAGTTTCCGAAGTCGATATATGAGCGTCAAAAGGTATAGGTCGTGGTTCAGTTTACGAAGATGTCAGTTGAAGGCGTCAAAATGATGCTGTCGTGATTGGTTCGAACGTCGTTTCCGGGTGAAGCGATCAGGATGGTAGTCGTATTCTTAAAATGGAGTGATGGGAAGCGATCAGGAGATGAGGCGAAGATCTTTCGATGATAGTGAGGATAACCGCCATGGTGGTGACCGCGGGATCACGGGTGATGGTCGAGGCGGACGGACCGGTAAATGAGGCGGACCGGCGACGGTAGTACGGCAGGACCTCAGAGTGGTTGCGGCCGACGGGTGGTGACGGCAACCGGGTCACTTGCGCGAGATAATTAACGCCGAGATTTTTTTGACCCATCCGAGGTTATTTGTCGATCCATGACATTAACCGGCGTAGTGGGTACAAAGTTTTGACCTTTCCGGTTATGGTCGAATATATTCGCCGACGCTAACTCGATGGAAGAGCCGCGGGAAGTCCACCAAGGACCTTTGACCTTTCCCGGGTTGCTTTTAATATTATTCGACGCCAACCAGATGGAAGAGGCCGCGGAAGTCCACCAAGGACCTTTGACCTTTCTCGGTTGTTTGTCGAAGCTTTTGCTCGGCGACATTAACCCGCATGGAAGAGATCGCAGAAGTCCACCAAGGACGCTTTGACCTTTCCCGGTTTGTCGAAGCTTTTGCTCGATGACATTAACCCGCATGGAATCTGCCGAGATAAGTCGACGGTACGGGCCGCGCACGCATTACGGCTGGCGATGACCGCTGAATAATGCGGTGATGACTGCTGCAGTGATTGCCGCTGGCGGCACGGCGTGACCGGGCGACGGTAGAAGTACGCGGACCGGCTATATGGTCGGCCGGTACGGGGGACTCCAGAATGGTTGTCGACGCATGACGCCGACCGCGCCGGATGACCGCTCGGTGATGACCGCGAAGATTACGGCGACGGCAAGGACCGACGATGGTACGACTGGTGACCGGGCGACGATGAGGATTTTGACCCATCCAAGGTTGTTTGTCGAGTGTTATTCATGACATTAACCTGCGCGAGGGGTACAAAGTTTTTTTTTTTTTTTTGACCTTTCCCGGTTGTCGAGCTTTGCTCGGACATTAACCCGCATGGAAGAGATCGCAGAAGTCCACTGCGACGCTTTTTCCCGGGTTGTTTGTCGAGCTTTTGCTCGATGACATTAACCCGCATGGAAGAGATCGCAGGTCCAAGTCCACCGCGACGCTGGACGCGATCAAGTCAGTTGGCTGGGATGACCGACGATGATGGTGGTGACCGAGATTGCCGGGCGATGGTACAAGGACCGCGACGAATGGCCCACTACCATGGCGCGACGGGTGGTGGTTGGCGAGTACGGCCGACGGAGATCTTTGACCTATCCAAGGTTGTTTGCCGAGTGTGACTCGACGTTAACCTCAGATGGAAGAGGTCCGATCAAGTCCCTTGGGATTGATCATGTCCCAATTGATGTAACATGAGTTGTATATTTCGTGGGAGGAAAAGTAAAGAAAAGCAAATCTTGTTAACAAAGTCGGAATTCACTAGTTCAATGATATAATCATAAGATCACCTGCACGCTTTAAGAGAAAATGACAACAACAACAACAAGCTTTAATCCCAAGTAGTGGGGTTAGTTATACAAGGATGAAATGACAGAGATAAAAGTCATAATAATTATGCAAGAAGAGTTACCGATAATATTTTCAAGATTCTTAGTATTCCAAGTTCGAGGTAGAGTTTTTCCTTCGTCCTCGAAGCTTGAACGCTCTTGACCATTCATGACCACATACGGACCATCCTGAGGTGAGAGTTTATCGCCGAGGGCCTTTGCTCAGCCTCGAGACTTCGCAGACCAAGTCACCGACGATATGGGACGAGGTTTCACTCTTCGCTGAAGTGGCGAGCTACCCGCTGGTGATGGAAGCAACCGGCAGGGCCATATCCCGAAGTTTCGTGGAGTAGGTTGTGCCGGAGTTTTTCTTCATTACTTCCATGATCAAAAAACTGACTTTGGACTTGGAACCCCGATATCCACCAGATGATAGCTTCGAAAAACACAAGTTATAATGTCTCACCAGGACGTGCGGCCCAAAGAACATTGGGGAGCTCATCAACCCATTGCCCCGCCTTCTCAAGACGCGGTTTTAGTCCTTTGAGTATGGTCCTATTGGTAACTTCGCTTGCCCATTAGTTTGAGGATGTGCTACCTATGCGTTGAATGTGAAGATCTTTGCAAAAGGCATGAAAGACTTTTCCAAGAAATTGAGTTCCATTGTCAAGATGATCTTTGCAGAAGACCAATCGACATATTATATTTTTCCGCATAAATTGTTTATTTGCCTCGGATTTTAAGTGGTTCGCCTCTACCCATTTTGTGAAGTAGTCGACGCTAGAATGATAAATTTTCTGCCCCGATGCTATTGGAAAAGGTCCCATGATATCAATCCCCAATGAGCAAAGGCCATGGGCTTTGAATGGATGAGAGTTCGCATGCTGCATGTGAGGGAGGTTAGAATGCAATTGACAACTCATGATTTTGTGAATTCCAAGCATGTTTCATTGTAGCCAATAAAACCCTTGCCTCATGATTTTAAGGGCCAATGCTCTTCCTCCAAGGTGTTCCCACATATTCCTCGAGTGAACCTCTTTAACGCAGTAATCGCCTCAAGGTGGAAGGCATTTGAGATATGGACCAGAAAGCTCGCTTGTATAGTTCACCTCCAATAATAGCAAAGTTTGAAGCTTGTCTTCTGAGACGAAGTCATGAAGTTGGATCTTCGTGAAGGGTCCCTTCTTGTAGAAAAGATAGATCGGGTTTATCCACCTAACGCCTTTTCCTCATCAATAGTTTGAATTATCCATGGCCCTTGGATACTAGGAAAATGTATTTCTTCAACATGCTTTCTCTTAAATAGATCTGGTAGAGGTAGAGCAAGAGCCACCAGTATTCTTCTCTAGTATGTGGATGATTTGATGTGTCTTGAAATGAGTAAGAAGAGATTTTACCAAGTGGAGATATTGCACTGAGGATTATGAGTATTAAAATCTCCTCCAACTTGGGAGGCTACAAGTCGGGAGTCAGTGAATTACTAAGTTTTGGGCTTCGCAATATGTCTCAACCTCACATGAGAGCCTCATATTCGCCATGTTATTAGTGGAATTTTAAGCCAAGTCCATACTCTAGGGTATTTTGTGGGGAAACAAGTAGATTCCCGCACCAAAGACCAAGATTTCCTAAGCTCCATCAACAGAGAGTCCATCGAGGAGATGAAAGACACGATAGCTCTTCTAGAGTTGGGTTGGTGTATTCCACTATAAAGTCGCAAGTATTTGAGACTTTATGGGGTAGTAAAATTTATATCAAATTCTCCTAGCACCATTTGATCAATCTTCCGTGATGCTTCGTTTCGTAAGATGGCCCTTAATGGTAAATCGCTGTAAACGCCTTGAAAGTATGGACGCAATTTTACCGAGAAAATTAACGCCGAGCCACTTTATCTCAAAATGGATAACGACTTTCTATATCGAGAGAATTTTACCGACGAATAAAATTGGTTGTTGTGCCCCATCTTCTTCTCGCACTAAAACTGAAGCTTATTGCGGGAAGAAACCGCAAGATATAAGTATAACGCTTTCTGAATAGGTTTGATAGGGGAGATGCTAGATATTCTTTTAGTTGCTCAAAAGCATACCGACATTCATTCATCGGTCCATTGAAAATTATTATTTTAGCTTCCTTCAATATTTTAAAGAATGGCAAGTATTTGTCCCCGAACGGCTAGAAACGATAATGCAATTCGACCATTCAAACGTTGAACGCCTTTGATATTCTTCTGAGGAATCATATCTTGAGAGCTTTGATTTTTCTGGTTATCCCATCCTGAGTTACCATAAATCCAAGAAATTTTCCACGTAACCCCAAAAGCACACTTGGTTGGGTTAAGTCGATGTTATAGCGAAGGAGGTCAAAGCATGCTTCTAAGTCCAAATATGTTGTGACTTTTCTAAGCTTTTCACTAACATGTCATCCACATACACCTCCATTGTGTGGCCTACAGGTCTTTAAAACCTTATTCATGAGGCTGATAGTAGCACCAAAGATTTTTAATCCAAATGGCATGACTTGACTAACAATATAAACCTTTATATGTTTGAAACGCAGCCTCTTCATCTATTGGGTTCATCTTTATTTGATTGTACCTAATAAGCATCCAAAACGAGCATTTGATGTCCCATGTAGGCCCACCAATTGATCGATTCGAGGAAGAGGAAAACTATCCTTTCGCGTGCCTTATTAAGATCAAGATAATCAACACACATCCTCCATGTTCCATTTGTTTTTTTAACCATGACAACATTTGCTAGCCATGTGGTAATGCACTTCTCGTGATGAATCCCGCTTCTATGAGCTTGTTAACTTCTTGTTCAATAGAAGACGACGGTGCAAAACTCCGCTTCTGATGATTGGTTTGAACGCTGGATTAATTTTGAGGGAGTGCGTGATTACATCGGGTCAATTTCTGATATCTCGCGACTCCAAGCAAATATGTCTTGATTCGTAAGAAATTTATATACTTTTCCTTTGTTCTTCCGAGAGTAAAGATCCCACTTGCACCGCTCGTAATGGTTGGTCATCCGATAATCTATCGAGAGTAAATCTTCTGCTGGGAAGCTTTTGAGGTACTCTTTCATCTCAAAGTTAAGATCTTGTCAAGGTGATGGAAGGGCGCTGAGCTTGCGAGATAACATGATCAGCCGCCTGCTGATTTCCACAAACCACCCCAACTCCACCGGGGTAGGAAATTTTATCTTCGATGAGGCAATCAAGTGATAAAGACCAAAATTGATTGAGGCCTCCAAGATTGCGTTATATGCACCGACTTCACCACCATGAATTGTATTAAATGAGTCACTTGTCGAGGGAATTCTCCAGGGTAGAAGAGTGATTGTCCTTCGCCTGCATCGGGTGATTATCAAACCCATATAGTGGTCCGAAATGGTTGGAGCTTTTGCCCGCTAGCCCATGTTAAGAAAAGTTGAGTAAAATAAGACATCGATGTAACTCCCATTATCGATCAAAATTCTTTAACGTTATAACAAGGATCACCGATCCCTGCGCTGATGACAAGTGGATCTTGATGAGGGATATGGACTCCTTCTAAGTCCGAGTCATTGAAAGTGATGGAATGATCAATACAAGACTTCTTCAACTCGTTCTTTGGAGGCAAGAACGAACTTGATTATGTAGTATCGATCCTCCCGACATTGATTTCTCCAATTATTTGATGATTATTTGGTTGTTTTGTGATGATTGTCCTGCCCCCAAACGGAGGTGTGTTTGTTCGAGGTGGTCGATTCTTCACAAACGACGTATCCTTGTTGAATGAGTCTCGATTTCTTCCTTGAGTTGTATACATGCTTCAAGAAGATGTCCACGCTGATGAAAATGACAATATTGCTCCGGTTTCAATTCGGTTTCAATGGATGCGCCACTTGATATGTTCTTCATTGTACCATCGTGAGGTTAACACGATGTGTTCGTGTATGTCTTTTCCGTCGAGGTTCACGCTTGTTGATATGGGGGTCGGAGGGAGATCATGACTACCTTGTCGCTTCTTTTGATGGGTCGTTTCCACATTTCTGCGCTTTCGATATTGTTCAAATTGTCATGATGAGCATTAATAGCTTCATCGGAGATTTGTGCTTCTACACGATGAACTAAGTAAGATACGAGCGACTGTCCTCATTAATGACCTAATAGAAGGTTCTGACGAGTCCTCCAAGGAAAACTCCTCTTAATAGTTCGTGGTCTACCCTGGGCGAAGCTTCTAAAGAGAACCTCGGAAGTATTCTTTGAGTGATTCACCCTCGCTCGTCAATAACGGAAAGATGGGAGGAATCTTTAATGATTCTGATTTGAATGAACTGCTCCACAAAGAACCCGGGCGAAGTTCGTTAAAGGTATGGATGGATCCCCTAAGAGAATAAACCGCGCGAAGCTTGCCCTTGAGGGTAACAGAAAGACCGACAAAGCAAAGGTGTCGAGCTCGCTGGATATGCATGATAGTCCCAGAATGGTCGATGTGTTCGTGGGTCGGCTTGCCCCATCATAGAATCAATGCTCTAAGCTTGAAACCTACGGAATTGGATGTCAAGAATGCCTAAAGGTGAGGACTCCTCATAACATGGGTGGGTGAAGATGATTTCATCTTGAAGGTGAAATTCATCTTGTATTAAGTCACTTCAATGTCATGATGTGCGGATTAATGAGATGAGCATGTGTGAAGCTATCAACAACGACGGTGGATTAGTAACCCGAGCGACGCGATGGATGAGTGGAACTAGCGGTCAAGGAGATCAACTGGCCTCCATGCGAGGAACTCCGCATTCGGAGGATTAGCGCTCCCTCCCGCAATGACCGATCTTGGGGAGATATGTTTGTCGTAGAAGCCGTTGTAGTCCTTGCAAAAGTCGGATCATCTTATTTTGAGACTCCATTCGAGACACCATCTTCCAAAGAGATTCTGCCCGCCTCAACAACACGCCCTTGGTTGGTGGATGGGTTTTGAGAATGACGGAGTTGGAGCTGAGGTTCCATTATGACGAGTGTTGTGCCTATTGGCCATAACGCGGATGTTCACTGAAATTGAGGTTGAAGGGTTTTACTTCCCACGCAAAATCAAGTCGGAAAACCACATAGAAAAATTTATGCCTTAGTTGATTCAAAGACACACAGTGTAATTAAAGAACGAACATGAGATACTCCTGCACTTTTAACGGAAAACCTAAAAGAGGGGAAAACCACTGGCCTAGCCCAAGAAAAGATTCCACTATGTATCCTTTACAAAATCTTCCCGATAACGGATTACGAATTCTATTTGAGAAAGGGACAACAAATGTAACAACGATCGCTTATATTACGATGTTGAGACGGGTCTGTGGAAATGCCGGTAATTAACGATCATACGGTAGAAAGGATCTTGTTCGGGGATCTTCAAGCTTTAGAGCTTTCTTTCCTCCTCACTTCACTTTTCCTCTTCTTCCTCGATCTGACTCTTCCTCTTCTTCCTTTCTTCTTCCGCTTTTAGCTTCCTTCTTCTTCACTTGTTTGACTTTCTTCTTCTTCCTTGCCTTCTTCCTTGTTTTAGCTTCCTTCTTCTTCACTTGCTTGACTCTTCTTCTTCTTCCTGTTTCTTCTCTTCTTCTTCCCTTCCTTCTTCTTCACTGCTTCACTTCACTTAGCTTAGCTTAGCCCCATGTGAGGAGTGAGGCTCATTTATAGATGGGAGGAGAGATTCTAAGAACTAAGGCCTGCAACTCCTGACGGACTCGAATGACTCCTTCGATCATTTGATGTATTTTGAGCATTTGATGCCCAAATGAAGTCGAATTATGAGATCTTAGGCTCATTAGATCCGCCGAGACGCCGATTTGACTATAAACACTCCACATTTGAGAGCTTTTTTGGGATTTAATTGATGTCCCAAGATTCTAATGATATTTTAAGTCTTGATCTCGATTATTTCGACTCAAAATCATATCGCCAACATCAAGATTTGGCTTGACTGGTATTTTGAGAGCCATATCAATATATAACCTAACAACCAATATGGAGAGCGTATTACAGTAGACTAAAATGTGAGATCCGCATAGATAACAATTCACGCATATTTTTTTAAATTTAATAATTAATTTTATATTCATCACCATTAATTTTAATGTCAAAAATATATAAATACTATTATAGTTTTAACTTCTTAGCTTAAAACAAAGTTATTTATAATCATAAATTCATTGAATTTGAATTAATTTTCTTGAAAAAGTCAATAGACCTATAAGTATCATGAGTATCTTTACTCGATAATATGAAATAAAATTCTAAAAGAAAGAATTTTAACGGATTAATCTTCAGTTTACATGTATTTATAATTAAATCTTTTTTTTATTTTTTATTTCTTTTGAAAAAATATATAATATTTTAATCTTTAATATCAATTAAAAAATATCATCATAATTTATCTTTTAAAAGTAAAATATATATTTTTAAAAATAAAAATATTAAATAGATAAATATTTAATTTTAAATATTAGATATATAAATATATAAGAATTGTGTGATATGCATGTAATTTTTTTTTTTTAAATCAAAAGAAATCAAGTGCCCATAGTGGGATGAGAAAATGCTACGTGGAAAATATGTATATCCATTAGTATTGATTAAATGCGCTAATATTTATGCATGCAAAATATGAAAAGCTACAAAGTTGTGCCAAATGGTTGTCCCACGGAAATTTGTGAGCTCTGCATAATTTAATTTTTTTGTATTTATTTTCAAAATTAACATTAAATTATTAATATTTATTTATACAAGATTTATTTTAAATTACATATAACTACCACTAATGTTAATTTCATATCTTTTAATTTTATACACATATTTAAATTAAATTTAATTATTAAAATATTAAATAAGTAAATAAAGATTTAATTATTTGATAAGTGAATATATTTGAATTTTATTATAATTGATAGATCAAAATTTCACTAATGAACAACTAATCTTAGTAATTGACGTAAACTAACCAGAGATCGGTTATTATCAATCGACTTTAAACATATTATAAAATCGAGCGCCTCGAATGTTTTAACAACGCCAAGATATCATAATTTCGACATCATTTGAGCATTCAAATATACAAAATACATCATATGATCGATCTTTGAGCCGTCCACGGGGAATTTTATATATTTCTGACGCCACCCTCCAATCTATAAATAAATTTCATTCTCATACGAGGAGGCCGAAAGAGAGGAAGAGTGAGAGAGAGAGAGAAAGAAAACCTTTAAATCGAAACCGCCACTGACTTAATCGTGCCGCCATCTCACCGGCCGATCATTATTGCCTCATCATCACCACCACTATCATCGCCATTTCGCTCATTTCTTTTCATTGCTCAATCATTAAACGTTACAATATTACTAAACAATTAAATTTTGACAATATTCAGATATCTGAAATTAAGATATATAAAGCAAAGTTTCCTTTTTCAGCTAAAATAGTTTTCACTTTAAATTTTGGATTTACAAGTTTAAAATAAAATTTTTCTCTATGAATTTTCATGCAATAATAAATATAAATTTTTAAGCAATATATATATGCAATTTATATCATAAATTTAGAGTGATAAGATGAATGCTCAATTAAAAAAGATACCTAAATATAAATAAAAATAACTCTATAGACAAAATAGAACGCATTTAAAGATGTTATAAAACATTTATGCCTATTTAAAAGTTTAGATATCTTTTTTCTCCTCTCTCTCTCTCTAGAATGATATAGACAATGACATCTCCAAAATTATCATGAAATCATCAATTAGGAGCCATCATGAACTTATTAGAATAACCATAAATTTAGTAAATTTATATTAAATTCATTAAAATCTTGGACATTGTCACCCTTGATTTTCTCTTGCTCTTTCTTTCTAATATTTATTTTTTTCTCTTTTTGATTGTGTTTGTATAGTTCTAATTTTATCTATAAATAATTTTGAATATAATGAAGAAAACCATAAAGTAAAAGTTTTACTTTTATCATGAAATCCAACACATACAAAGTATTAAAGAGTGAATAATAAACTTAATTTTTTAAAAAACCTTAAAAGAGAAACCACGACTATTCAAAAAAAGCTTCCATATGTTTGTTTCAGAAGATAATCTTGACAATCTGAATTTATATGAAAGACATGAAGAGAATAAACGCAAGCGACGAATTAATGATCGAATGTGATGACGAATGTACAACGCGAATGTTTACGGCTGAACGATGTTGACGATGATGATGACGATAATTATTGACGATGTGATGAATGACCGATAATGCGGTATGACCAAAAAGTACGGATATGATCCGGTTTTACATATTGGAGTAATGCCATATGCGACGATTTTCGATCGAGCTTTCTCCTCTCTGCTCCCCTCATAGAAAATGAGAGCTATTTATGACGGCGATCCAGAATACATGCAAAATCAACCACTCTCTCTATCTGATGGAATTCCCTGATCATAGATGTATTTTGTGTATTTGAATGCTCAAATGAAGTCGAATTATAAGATCTTGCTTGAACCGGGTTCGACGCCGATTGAATTATAAACACTCCATATTGAGAGCTTTTGGGATATTTTAAGATCTCACCGTAATTTCTGATTAACCGCTTTCTAATCAAGATTCGCTATTGTGGGAATTTTCAAGGTCATATCACAATGCTAATCACTATTATCACCTAATCATTTTTTTAACATATCTATTATTTTTCTAACATTTTCGATTACTCTCATTGGAAGTAATTGACACAACACATCTATTGCCCTAAAAGCTCTATAAGTTTCTTTTAAAGTATTTCCTATAATGTGCATAATTTTATGCAATATTAAAATTAAAAAAAAAATCACTCTGCCTTCATAAATATTTTAGCATCAATACAACTAAAATTTAAGTTAATCAACAACTATAAAACAAGGCATTAATATTTTAATTTATGGAGGATTTATATTTCTATCACATAAATCTCATATATTTACTGTATTTAAAATATAATTCTTGATATTTAGTTCTACAACATTTCAACTTCACAATCACATTAAAATTATATACATAAAAGTATATATTTTATTTTTAAAAAGTTAATATGATAGAATTTCTGATATGACATTTAAGATTTTGTTGCTATATAATTAAATATTAAAATTTAGGTATATATTAAAATATTGAATTATTCAAATTGAGAAAGAAATGTTTAATTACTATGAAATTAAACAATCAAATTCATAATTAATTTGTAATATTCCATAAACAAATATCAAATATGTAATTTTAAGTAAAAGACTTTGGATGATATAAACAAAAAATCAACTTTAAGATAAGTTTTTTTTTAAAAAAAATTTAATTATTTAAAGTTAGTTTGAAATGAATGTAATAATAAATAAACAAAATTAATCTAATAATAAATTGAAAGTTATTAATAAATCAATGAACAAAGTAGTTGCCTCGGAAACAATGATGCAATATTTTTTAGTGAAAATTTATTGTTAACATTCCTTTATATATATATATATATATATATATATATATATATATATATATATATATCCGTTTTCGCTTTTCGCTCCAAGATCCGCACGCGACAGCATCCTCCCTCTCTCATTTTTCTCTTCCCTCAAGCAAACCGAAAAAGGCAAAAACCCTTTCCTTATTGTCCTTCCTTCTTCTTCCTTCTCTCTTTTTTTTCATTTCCTCCTCTATTTCCTCCTCCCTCTTACAAAACTGAAAATGATCCTTTCCTTTCTTCTTCCTCCTTTCTTTCTCTTCCTTCTTTTTCTTGCTTCTTCTTCATTTTCCAATCTGAAAATTATTTTCCCTATTTCCTTCCCTCTCCAAAACTGAAAATCTTTTCCTCGCTTACATATTTGAATTTCTTTCCTTACCAATCTGAAATTCATTTATTTTTCTGATTTTACCAAAATTGAAAATCCACTTTCAAATTCTCTCATTTTCTCAATCTGCCCCTTTTTCCAAATGAATTTTCTACTGTTTCGCATGATATCCTTCGGATAACGGAAGAACACCATCATGAGGCGTTCTTCTTTCGCCGCCTCCTCCAGATTACATTTAATTTTCTTTCGCCACAACCAAGAAAACAGATATAGTTCTTCTTTCGTCAAGGCCCTCAGCATCACATTTTCAATTTTCACATAATTGGGAAGAATCAGAGATCTGATTCTTCTTCGCTTTCACGCCATCTCCCATTTCTATCCCCTTTCCAACCCTTCTCTTCGCCATAACCGGACAGGAAAACTGGCATGAAGCATGTTCTTCTTCTTGGTTAGATGTCAATCTCGCTTTCCTTCCTATCATTGCAATGAGAAAAAGAAACATGTGAATGGATATATACCTACTTGTTTGGTTTGAAGGCCTGTGCTCAGAAACGAGATTTAAAAGCGATCGCAAGACATCGCTCATGGAGGCATACCGAAGCCAAAATCGATGTAGCTCCCTGACTAAATGTTACCAAAATTATCTAATATCTAGACTTAGAAAAAATGAAATGAATACACATGCATTGTATTTTCAAGATCCCGCTAATGCCCATTACGTGGGTGAAGACGATCTGCGCGAAGACACCACTCGCCATTCGTCGCATCGAGAAAGCCAAAACACTCTCAGCAACCCCTGCGGATGATGGGAGGTCACCAAAGTTTCAAATTTCTAGACTTAGAAAATAAAAATGAAAAAAAAAGACAATCAAAGAGTCTAAATGGAATTAAATAAAAGGCTTAAATCGAAATTTTGAGCATAAAAAATGTGAAGTTACAAATGCATAAAAGAAATACAAGGGCTTATAGGGAGTCTAATAATTTGCTTAAAAATATAATCAAACAACTTATCAATGAGCATGTTTCATAACTTTTCTAATGAATGTTTAAACAGTGTTATAACATGTGTTTAAGCAATAAAAGTAGTTAAGTAAAATGCATTGAGTCGTAAAGTGTTAGCTTTCAAATGATGATGGAATCTATATCAGATTTCAAATGAGATTATGTTCAATTCAATAGCTCATTAAGAGCAAGAATCACGATATGTATAAACATAGCTCTTTAAAGATAACTTAAATAGAGTTCATCATCACGATGCATGAATTGAAAGCATATAAAAAGGAGAAGTTTAAAAAAATCAGATAATGAAGTTGAAAGTTCAGCAACAAGCATGCAATGAACTTCAAAGAAACATGATTGCACATGTTTCGAAGCAATTTGTAGTTTCATTCACTCGTGTCAAACTTGTACAAGCTTTTAAATGTAATGATGTGATACTTTCATACATTAAGAGATATATTCACATCCGACTAGTTCCATCAATGTATATATGAAAAGCTTAAATATAATGATGTATATATTTCAAAAAATATTCTATAAACTAGATATTTTAAAATTCACATAGCATTTTAAAAGAAACTAATATTCGTACATATGCTAAGGAAATCACTTTCTTGATTTAGATATCTTGAAATACATGTAAGAGCATGAACAAGAGTATGAGTGCTTAGATATGTTTTGAAGTGATTATATGCCTTGTCCAAGTGCTTCGTTAGAGCTTTCAATGAATGAATTGGATACTTGCAAGATATCTTTATATTCAATTCATCAAACGACATCGGATTCACAACACATCGTACAAGCGAACAAAAAGTGTAAATTAAAACATTCTCAAATAAACCCACATGGTCCTCGACACTATGTTGAACGTTTAGATTCAAGTGTCCGAGGATGATATGTGGGTTGCTTTTCGCAGTCGTGACCAGTCAATAACAAAACCTAATATATTATAAGAATTTCAACTTAGTAAAATATCTGAGAAACTAATTCTATCAGCTGATAGTAAATCTAATTTTCTGTTAGCAATTAAACAGAGTTAACAGGATCTAACTCTTAAACATATTCAAATTAATCAATTTTTTACGTCAAATCCAACTCAAATTAAATATCAATCTAAAAAAATTGCTTAAATAATATTTTATTATTAAAAGCTTAAAGCAAAACTCAATCTTTCCACCTTCTACAACTGTTTGTCGGAGGTGACAAACTAAGAAAACTCTAGCTCACAAAGGAGTCAATATCAAATAAAGTGTTCTACTATGTTCACTCCCAATCAATCTCTTACTAATAAGAATGTGGCCCGTGTCCTCTGACTGCTTGGCTTGGCCAATAGACTCCATAAGCAAGCATTTACCGTGAGTTCTTTGATCAGTGGTTTAATAAGGCTCCATTATATTATCACATTAAACTCAGATGTTCTCAATAGCTCACCCTTTGAGTTGTGAATCATGGGTATACTTGATAGATAAACAACACTTTATCAACTAAGATAGACTTAAGATCGCTTAGATAAACATCACTCGGTCTACAAGGATTTCTTGGATGACATAACCCATGTGTTGTTGATAAGGATCCTTCGGTCAGGTTGGGTCGACTACCTCCTCTGACAAAGTAGACAAGGGACAGTGAGTGCCCGGGATGACAAAACCATGGGATTTAGATCAGGCAAGTCATCATTCCCCTAACCACCCGGTTTAAGCTGAAATGATGAATTTCATAATTTTAGGTCAAAATGGGTTAACTTGGGTCAAGTTGATCAATTGGTCAAATTTGGTCAAACCAAGGGTTGGGTCAAGTTCATATGACCATTTAAAATATTTTGGTGGCTTTGATTTGGTTTTGAATTTGGCTAATATGACTTTATTTAGGTCAAATGGGTCAAGTTTACCTATTTGACCCATTTGACCTATTTGAGGTAGGGTAGCAGTTTAGGTTGTCATATGGAATGGATTAGTGTCTTTATTTTCAATCAATTTGGGTTAAGTTCAATTTAGCTCAACATGACCCCTTTAGGTCATGTTAGTCTAAGTTCAATTGACAGGGGGTCAAATTTGCCAAGTTCCACAAGTGATTTGGAATAGACTTGATCCATTCGTTTGGATCAATTTGGCTTAGATCAAGTTTTGACATATTGGGTCAACTTTGGTCAAGTGGCCAATTAGGCTAGGTTAGGCTCAAATATTGGCTTGGTCAAGTTCAAACATAGATCATGAGTGAACTTAGATCAATGGTTTCAATCAATTTGGCCTATGGTGGAATTTGGCTATGTTAGGTTTCATTTTGGGCTAAGTGTTGACTTGGTCAACCCTTAGGTTTGACTTGGTTTGACCCAATTTGATTGATTGATCATCCCATGGTGATTGTTGTTCTTGATGAGAGGCAAATATGAGTTTGGTTCAATCCAATTTGGTTATGATTATAATTTGGCTCATAAGAGTAATTTAGGTCACTTTGGGTCAAGTGAGCTTAGTGAGACAAATGGCTTGGTCAAAGGTTGATTTTAAGTTGGTTGATCTTGTATATGGGCTTATATTGAAATATAAATTCATTTACAAGTGATTTGAAGTCAAATGGGTTTTGATTCATTTGACAATTTCATATTCAAAGGGAGAATATGAAGGGATTTTGGGTTTGATTTTTGAACTAGGTTTTGATTGTTTGATTTAAGTTTGGATTTATATATGAGCTCATAATTGTAACGTTGATTGAACCATGAAAAAAATCAAGAGTTTGATTTGAAAGTTGATTTGACAAAGTTCAATATTTTGACTTAAAAGGCTTAGATTGAATTTTGAGTGGATTTGAGTTTGATTTTTAAAATTGGTTTTGATTGTTTGAATTTATATTTCATTTATATATGTGAATGTAAATGAGAATATAAATTGATCATGAGAAAATTTCAATGATTTGAAGTAATTTAGTCATGATTTGGGCTAAGTTCATTAAGAAGGATTTAAAGGACTTAAAAAATTTTATAGTTTGAGTTTGAATTTTGAATTTGGTTTGATTGATTTAAATTTATATTTTATTTATATGTGAATAAATGAGGATATAAATTAATTATGAGAAAATCCCATAAAATTTGAGATGGTTTGATCAAGATTTTGGCAAATTTAATTATTTGATGGAAAATTAATGACTTAAGGAGATTTTAAATTGAGAATTTTAATTGTTGGATTTGATTTGATTAATTTAAATTTATATTTCATTTATATATGTGAATATAAATGAGAATATAAATGATTTTTGAGAAAATACTATGGGTTTGAAATGGTTTGATCAAGATTTAGGCTAAATCCATTAATGAAAAATTAAGGAGTTTAAGAAATTTTAAATTGAGCATTTAATTTGAGAATTTGATTTGATTGATTTATATTTATATTTCATTTATATATGTGAATATAAATGAGAATATAAATCAGTTTTGAGAAAATCCCATGAGTTTGAATTGATTTGATAATGATTTAGGCTAAGTCCATTAATGAAAAATTAAGAGATTTTAGGAAATTTCATGAATTAATTTGGAATTTTGAGTTTAGTTTGAATGGTTTGAATTTATATTTCATTTATATATGAGAATATAAATTAGAATATAAATGAATTATGAGAAATCTCAAATATTTGAATATGTTTGAATCATGATTTTGGTTAAGTCCTTAAGAAAGGACAAAGACTTAGAAGATTTGAACTTAGAAATTTTGATGAATTTTGATCATGGGTTTCAATCATGAATTTCAATCATATGGAATTGATTTGAGTTTGGATAAAATCAAATAAAATTGATTTGGAGTTTAACTTGAATGATGGAGAGTAAAAAATGGTTTAAGCTAAGGAAGTTTTCCTAACACCCCAATGACCTATTCCTATGGCTAATTCTTCTAAGTCTTCTAGGGCTAGGTTGAGTGTCCACCTAATCACTAAATGTATCTTAAGACTAAGGATCTCTTAGTATCTAAGAGGAATCTTATGTCTAAGATGGAGGTGTTGAGAGCTCATTCTAAAAATGAGGTTAACAATCCTATTAGCCTGAGTCAAAATGATTGTCCAAAAATAATAATAAAATAAATTTTGAATTGCATTACATTTAGGTCATTTGAAGCATGTCCATTTACATGATCTAGTCTATTTAGAGAGTGAAGTTAAGGACTTACTCTCTTTCAAAATAAACAATAACCTAACTATCTTGCATAAGCATAAAGACTTGCCTACATATATTTAAAATCGTAGGAGGTGTGGCCACCCCCAAGCTATAAGTCCGTTGTTTGTCCTTTCTTGTGATGGCAAACTAATTACCCATTTTCACCTTGGATTTAGGTTGCACTTTCGGTTGATAGCAAACTAATTACTCATACCATATATTATTATTGATTTTAATTTGTTTTTCTTGTTCATATTGACCAACTCTTTCACGTTATGTTATTAATTTTGGCCATCAACCGACTTTAGTACTCTCTTGTGTTTATGTTATTGTTTTTTATAAGATTTTATTGTGTTGTTGACTATTAATATGTTAGAGAGTTTCTTCTATGGTGATAAGTAATATTATAAGTCAATAAGGCATATTTGGTTTTCTTATTTGTGGATATTTTTTTATATATTAGTTTAGAAACCATTGAGCTTAATGCATGTTACAATGAGCATCAATTTTAATTTAGTTGATAAACTACATGATTTTAAAAATTTAGTTCCTCTGATGTGTGTTTTTAATATAAATATTTATATGTTATTTGTAAAGGAGATATATCTATGAATCCTATATTGAAAGAACTTAATCTAGTAATTATGTAATTGAAACTTTTTGGGGCTTATTGCATGACACATCATCTTCTTCAAACGAGTTCAAGTGATGTTTATTTTGGTTAAAGAAGAGCATATGGTTTTAGGTTTTAAGTAATGCAAATGCAAAATCTCTGTGTAGGAGAATTTGCAAAATTTCAAAATGTTCATTTTTAATGAATTTAGAATTTACAAATTGAGAGAATTCAAAATATTAGGATTCCACAACATGTGCCTTGCCAAACTTTGACCATATTATCATCTGTTCAAACTTTGTGCTATCACATCCACTTGCATGTCCTTGACCTCTATGGCTCTGCACATCCACATCTTTGACCCCAATCTCTTGTTGTCCTAAAGGACCACAACCTACATCATCTTTGATCACAACCTTAGCTCGACGTTGATGCTCGACACTGTACCACCACATCATCCTGATACATGAGCATTGTCCTAGCCAACCATGTTGAGCATATCCTCACTGTTATAATGTATTTTATTTTTAGCCAACTAAACACAAAAAATGATTTTGAATATTTATTTTTCAACAAACCAAATAACTTTTTTTAAAAAATACAATTTGTTAATTTATATTGCATTTGAAATAGAGATTCTTCCTAAATACTAGCAATCAAACAATCCATCAATTTGTAGATTTATGCTTAGTCGAAACCCTTAGGAGTGGAATTTCCTTGTTTGTTATTTATACATTTTGTCATAGATAGATATTTCCTATCTCACAAGCTGTTAGTATTGGTCAATTTTTTTTTTATTTTGGAATTCCATTAGGTTTTTTCTTTTGTATTAACTTTGAGGATCAATTATCATATTCATTTAGTAGCTCAAACAATTTCAAAATGAGTATTTTTTTTTTAGTTTAGAATATGAATCTTAATTTAAGGATCCATCTTTTAATAAGCCTTGTTTTAGGCCTTTTCATTGGATTTTACTCAAGCTATTAATCCTAATTCAATTTAAGAGGCATTTTGTTGTTGGCCTTTAGAAGAGATTGGTATACTAATAGTTCGTCGATCTTCTAGTTAGGTTAGTTTGGATACATACTTTTAAATGATTTTAATATAAGTTTATTCTCATGAGTTTATGTTAATAATGTAATTTGTGTCATTTTTTTAAGGAAATAAATCTATCTATATATTCATTAGAGGCCCATACATATATAGGTGGACGTTATCTTAGTTATAGATCTATGGTATACTCAAGGCTAAATATAGATATTAAATCTACATTAAATCTAGAGAAATTCATCATAGCTTCATTCGTTGAAATTGGCATGCAATTTGTGGCTTGCTTTGTTAAGATTGATTGTTTAAGGCTTGCTAATTATAAAAATAGCATGTTGTATTATTGTGATGTAGGAGCCATGAATTGATTTGTTTTTTGTAGTAGCATTGGTTAATTGGATCCTTGTTTAAAATTACATAAAAAAAAAATTTGCCTAAATGTATTTATTTTATTATTATTTTTTGTTTGTTGAAAAAATCGCACTGAGGGTTGCATCTCATTGGTGCTATGTGAAGCTTACACATCATGATGTGAGACTCACCTCAAGACGCATCTTTCCTCAATTTTTATGAGTCGTGCACTTTTAAATATAGATTAAAAAAATTAAATATAAGTTATAATTACATAAATAACACACATGCCCTAAGACATATGCAACCGATCTAAGGATTGATATTACCTAAGTGTCTCTTCTCTTGTACTTTCTTTACTCATGTATAATGCTGGTCATCGCAGCTACCATCATTACTTATGAGATTCTTACTTTGATATTAAATAATTGATAGAGAAAAACTATCAATGTTAAACTTATTTTAAATTATGGTCATTTGTTGTTACATTGATATCTTATTTATTATGTTGTTTATATATAACTTCTTACTTTAGGGTTTGATATCAAAATATTAATATGTTACTTGATATTTTGTGTAATTTATTTATTTTTACTATATTAGTATGTTACTATATTACATTTTAATATGTAAATAGGTTAAGATATTAATGTATTATTTCTTATTTTATACTTTAATGTGTATATATTACTTCCTATTGTGTGCAGCAAATTGATTTCAAGTTGGCCTAATGATTTTGCAAGTAATTTTCTATCTAATAAAAACATCGTTATTTTAAGTGAAACAAAAAATGAACAACTCAATGATAGCTTGCATTGCTATAATGTAGGATAGTTTTTTTTACTGAAAAGGAAATAAAGAGAAACCATAAAAATCCAATCAATAGATGTACAGTAGAAATTACATGAAAATAATAGCTTTTGCCTCTCGTTGTTGTTCAATCTAAAACATGCTTGAAAATTAAACGAAAATTTTATTGCGACGACGTTAAATGTAAATATTACAATTTCATAAGCAAACAATAGATTTGAACATCAATTTATTGAAAGAATAGAGAATATACAACATTAACAATTTCTTGTTCTGAATAGTCTAAAATATCTTCGAAATTCATTCAACAACAACAACAACAACAAGAAGCATTTGTCCCACTATATATCGCATACTTGAATCCTTCTTCCATTGTGTCCTATTATGTGTAAAATTATTATTTAATTCAAGTATGGTCATTTTTATACATCTTACCAAGTCTTTTTAGGTCTACCTCTACCCTTCTTAATATAAAATAAATCTAATGCATCTACTCCTAAGGCCATCGGATGGCCGACGCTTATGTGGCCAAACCATCTAACTCTATAATCTTATCTACCATTGTTTACCCAACCTTTTCTAACATACTCATTTCACATTTTATCTCTAATATAAATTTTTTTATTTATTTTCAAACCTAACATTATATTATTAATATTTATGTATACAAGATTTACTTTTTTAAATTATATATAAATTCCATTAATGTTAATTTATTTAATAAGAAAATATCTTTTAATTCTATACATATATTTTAATTAAATTTAATCATTAAAATGTTAAATAAGTAAATAAAGATTTAATTATTTGATAAGTAAATATATTAGAATTTTATTATAATAAATATACATTTTAAAGTATTGTTATAGATAATATATATGCAATTTATATCATAATTATAAGATAAAATATTTAGAGCGATAAGATGATTGCTCAAAATTAAAAGATATTTAAATATAAATAAAAATAACTCTATAGACAAAATAGAATGCATTTAAGAATGTTATTAAGATAAAATCAATATATGGTTTTAACATTTATGCTTATTTATAAGTTTAGATATCTTTTTTCTAAAATATATATAAGAAAAAATTTTAATTGGTTAACAAACACTCTTAAATGGGAAAATGTTTATACTCACATAAATATGTTTCTATATATATATATATATATATATATATATATATATATCCTTATTACTAAATCTAAGTTATTACTAAAAATATATCAAATCTTTGAAGGTACATTTATCTGATTTGTGCTACATTTCTCAATTTGGAGGTACCATCATTTTGATGAAAATTTTTTGTAGAATATAATTTTTTTTTCTATAGCAATTCCATCATTATTTTTTTTATAAAGTTACACCTGCCTCAAATGTATATTTAACTATTTTTATGTCAATTATCACCTCATTAATCATTTTAAAAATATTAAGCAATTTATTGATAGAATTTGTATTATGCTTGAATCTTAGAAATATTCATTATTTTCAAAAGAAAAAAAGTAAAAAAAATCAAAAGAGGAAGAAAATGAATGAATTAAAAAAAACATTTAAATGGAACGACAATCGATTGTTATTATTTTCTATAAATTATTTCATTAATTTTCTTTTGTTTGGGATAATAATTAGCTTGATAATATGAGATGAAATTCTCTAAAAAAAAAAAGAGTTTTAACGCATCAATCCCTAATTTATATGTATTTAAAATTTAATCAACTTTTTTATTTTTTATTTTTTGAAATTTTGGACTGTGTATTTGTGCATATCACAATTAAATATTCTAGAATTTATAATATATATATATATATATATATATAATATGTAGCTTGTATGTAAATCTTGTTTAATTTATTAAAGATTGAGCACATTTCTGAGCTTCACACATCAATAAGATATAAAAAAAAAGCAAAAGACTTTGTTAAATAAAACAATAAAATGGCTTCAAAATACCACCACCAAAGCACATGTTGAAAGCGAGATTTTTGAGTAAAACAAATCGAGATCAAGACTTAAAATATCATTAGAATCTTGACATCAATTAAATCCCAAAAAAGCTCTCAAATGTGGAGTGTTTATAGTCAAATCGAAGGCCTCGACGAGCGGATCTAATGAGCCTAAGATCTCATAATCTGACTTCATTTTCCAAATGCTCAAAATACATCAAATGATCAAGGAGTCATCGAGCCGTCCGACGGGGGAGTGGTACGCCTTAGAGTTTACCCTCCTCCCATCTATAAATAGCCTCACTCACATGAAGGCTAATAAGGAAGTTAAGAAGAAGAATAAGAAATAAGAAGGAGCAAGAAAGGGAAGAAGAAGAAGTGGAAGAAAAGCGAAGAAGAAGAAGAAGAGAAGCAATGAAGAAGTGAAGCAAGGAAGAAGCAAGGAAGAAGAGGAAGTCAAGCAAGGAAGAAGGAAGAAGAGGAAGAGTCCGACGAGGAGGAAGAGGAAAAGTGAAGTGAGAGGAAGAGAAAGCTCTAAAGCTTGAAGATCCCGAAGCTACCCAAAGATCTCCAACATCAAGAACTATTATAAACCGATCGTTGTTACAAATGTTCCCTCAACTAGAATTCTATAATCCTATCTGGGAAGATTTTGTACTCAAAAGGATACATAGTGGAATCTTTTACTCCAGCCCCGTGGTTTTCCCCTTTCGAGGTTTTCCACGTTAAAATTTTGGAGTGTCTCATGTTCTTTTAATTACTGTGTGCTGACTAATCAACAAGGCTAAACCATAAATTTTTACTCTACCGCAACTGGTTTTCCAAAGACGCAATGCTTGGCCACTGGGATGTAAAACCCTTCAACCTCAATTTGAACATCCACGCTTATGGCCAATAGGCACAACACTGTCATAATGGAACCTCCCGCTCCAACTCGCCATTCTCAAACCCATCCCTAAACCAAGGACGCCGAGGGCGAACGGGAATCTCTTTGGAAGATCGTGTCCAGAATGGAGGAGTCTCAAAATAAGATGATCCATTTCAAAGACTACAAAGCCGCTACTACGACAAAACATATCTCCCCAAGATCATTGCTGAGGTCAAAACGCTAATCCTCCCGACACGAGTTCCTCCGCATGGACCGTAACGCCGATCTCCTCGACATCGCTAGTAGTTCCACTCATCCATCGCAGCCAACCGCTACTAATCCACCGACGTTGTTGATAGCTTCACATGCTCATCTCATTAATCCCGCACATGACATTCATGTAAGTAATGACGCTTAATACAAGATGAATTTCACCTTCAAGATAAATCATCTTCACCCACACCGCTGATGAGAGTCCTCACCTTTAAAAGCCATTCTTCGACATCCAATTCGTAGTTTCAAGCTTCCAGCATTGATTCCTATGATGGGGCAATCACCCACCAACACATCGACCATTACTGACTATCATGCATATCCAACGAGCTCCCTCGACACACCGCTTTGTCGTCTTTCCTGTATACCCTCAAAGGGCAAGCTCGCACTTGGTTCTATTCTCTTCCAAGGGGATCCATCCATACCTTTAACTAACTCGCCGTTCTGGAAGCTCATTGCAAATCGAGAATCATTAAAGATTCCTCCCATCTTTCCTGATACGTAACGAGGGTGAATCACTCAAAGAATACTTCCGTGAGGTTCTCTAGCTCGCCAAATACCCGCAGAAAACTATTAAGAGGAGTTTTCCTTGAGGACTCCCGTCCTTTCTATTCGTCATTAATGGACACGGTCCGCCATATGCCGAATTTAGTTCATCGTAGAAGCACAAATCTCGCCGATGAAGCTATTAATGCTCATCGCAAACAATTTGAACAATATGGAAACGCAAAAACACCCTGTGAAATGAACAGTGCCCATCAAAAGAAGCGACAAGGTAGTGATCTCCTCCACCCCATATCAACAACGTGAACCTCGATCGAAAACATAGACACCACCAACACTTCGTGTTAACCTCCGATGGCTATTCGCAATGAAGAACATATCAAGTGGCCGCATCCATTGAAACCAATTCGAAACCGTGAGCAATATCATTTTTCATCGGCCGGACATACCATCAAGCATGTATACAACTCAAGGAAGAAATCGAGACTCATTCAACAAGGATACCTACGCCGCTTTGTGAAGAATCAACCACCTCAAACAAACACACCTCCGCTTGGGGCAACCGTGACAATCACAAAAAAACAATCATCAAATAATTGGAGAAATCAAAACAATCGCAGAGGATCGATACTACATAATCAAGTTCTCGCACGCGCCAAAGAACCGAGTTGAAGAAGTCTCGTATTGATCATTCCATCACTTTCAATGACTCGACTGTAGGAGTCCATATCCCTCATCAAGATCCACTTGTCATCGCAGGATCGGTGATCCTTGTTATAACGTTAAAAGAATTTTGATCGACAATGGGAGTTCTGGATGTCTTATTTTACTCAACTTTTCTCAACATGGGCCTAGTAAAAGCTCCAACTACCGGACCACTATATGGGTTTGATAATCACCCAAGACGCAGGGACAATCACTCTTCCTGTTACTCTGAGAATTCCTCGACAAGTGACTCATTTAATACAATTCATGAAAGTCGATTCGTGATATAATGCAATCTGGAGGCCCTCCAATCAATTTTCGCTCTATCACTTGCCTCATCTCAAGATAAAATTTCCTACCCCTGAGTTGGGGTGGTTTGTGGAAATCAACATAATCACATGTTATCTCGCATAAGCTCAACCGCCCTTCCATCACCTTCAAAGATCAAGATCTTAACTTTCGAGATGAAAGAGTACCTCAAAAAGCTTCCCCGTAAGATTTACTCTCAATAGATTATCGATGACCAACCATTTAACAGCAAGTGGGATCTTTACTTTAAGAACAAAGGGAAAAGTATATAAATTTCTTACGCAGAATCAAGACATATTTGCTTGGAGTCCAGATATGCCGGGTCGCACTCAATGTAATCACGCACTCCTCAAAATTAATCCAACGCTCAAACCAATCATCCAAAAGAAGGAGCACCGATCGTCTGCTATCAAGAAGTTAACAAGCTCATGATTCATGAAGTGCATTAACATGGCTAGCAAATGTTGTCATGGTTAAAAAAACAAATGGAACATGGAGGATGTGTGTTGATTATACCGATCTTAATAAGTGCCCCAAAGGATAGTTTTCCTCTTCCTCAATCGATCAAGGTGGACGCTACATCCGGACATCAAATGCTGGATGCTTATTCTGTACAATCAAATAAAGATGAACCCAATAGATGAAGAGGCTACTGCTTCAAACATATAAAGGTTTATATTGTTACCAAGTCATGCCATTTGATTAAAAATCGGTGCTACCTATCAACGCCTCATGAATAAGGTTTTAAAGACTACTAGCCACAATGGAGGTGTATGTGGATGACATGTTAGTGAAAAGCTTAGAAAAGTCACAACATATTTCGACTTAAGCATGCTTTGACCTCCTTCGACGCTATATAACATACGACTTAACCCAACCAAGTGTGCTTTTGGGGTTACGCCCTGGAAAATTTCTTGATTTATGGTAACTCACCGCGATGGGATAGAGGCTAACCCCAAAAAATCAAAGCTCTCCAAGATATGATTCCTCAAGAATATCAAAGACGCTCAACGCTTGAATGGTCGAATTGTCGATTATCCCGCTTCTAGCCCGCTCGGGACAAATACTTGCCATTCTTTAAAATATTGAAGGGAGCTAAAAATAATAATTTTCAATGGACCGATGAATGTAAGATGCTTTTGAGCAACTAAAAGAATATCAAGCATCTCCGCCTGCTATCCAAACCTATTCAAGGAGAAACGTATACTTATATCTTGGCTTTCTTCCCACGCAATAAGCTCGCTTTAGAAGAAGATGGGGCACAACAACCAATTTATTACGCCAAGAAAATTCTCTCGATATAGATGAAAGTCGTTATCCATTTGCGATAAAGTTCTCAAGGCTAATTTTCTCAAAATTGCCCATACTTTCAAGCTCACACCATCTGCTTAATCGATTTACCATTAAGGGCCATCTTACGTAAAACCGTAAGCATGGAAGATTGATCAAATGGTCTCAGAACTGGGAGAATTTGATATAAATTTTCTACTCGCCATAAAGTCTCAAATACTTGCACTTTATAGTGGAATGCACCAACCCAACTCTAGAAGAGCTATCTCAGCACGTTTCATCTCCTCGATGGACTCTCGTTGATGGAGCTTCAGAAGTCGGTGAATCCTACTTGTTTCCCCAAAGAAAAATACAGAGTATGGACTTCGCTTAAAATTCCCCGCAACTAATAACATGGCGAATATGAGGCTCTCATCGCAGGTTGAGACTCGCCATCGATCAGCCCAAAACTTAGTAATTCACACTCCTTTGTCGCCTCCCAAGTTGGAGGAGATTTTAATACTCATAATCCTGGCAATATCTCCACTTGGTAAAATCTCTTCTTACTCATTTCAAGACACATCAAATCATCCACATACTACGAGAAGAATACTCTGCCGACGCTTCGCTAAGCTTGCTACCTCTACCACCGGAGATCTATTTAAGAAAAAGCATGTTGAAGAAATACATTTTCCTAAGTATCCAAGGGCCATGGATAATTCAAACTATTGATGAGGAAAAGGAACGCTGGATAAACCCGATCCTATCTTTTCTACAAGAAGGACCCTTCCTCAAGATCCAACTTCCGAACTGCCTCAAGACAAGCTTCAAACTCAAACTTTGCTATTATTGAGGTGAACTATACAAGCGAAGCTTTCTGTCCATATCTCAAATGCCTTCCACCTTCGTAAGTCGATTACGCTGCTAAAAGAGGTTCACCTGTGAATATGTGGAACACCTTGGAGGAAGAGCATTGGCCCTTAAAATCATGAGGGTTTTATTGGCACAATGAAACAATTCACAAAGAAATGCGCAAGTTGTCAATTGCATTCTAACCTCCCTCACATGCCGCATGCAACTCATCCATTCAAAGCCCATGGCCCTTTGCTCTGGGGATTGATATCATGGGACCTTTTCCAAAAAGATCCAACGAAAATTTATCATTCTAGCTCCGACTACTTCACAAATGGGTAGAGGCGAACCACTCGCTAAAATCACAGAGGCAAATACCAAACAATTTGTCCGGAAAATATAATATGTCGATTCGGTCTTCCCGCAAAGATCATCACCGACAATGGAACTCAATTTATCGGAAAAGTCTTTACGCCCTTTGCAAAGATCTTCACATTCACCGCACGCCAGTAGCACATCCTCAAACTAATGGGCAAACCGGTTACCAATAGACCATACTCAAAGGACTAAAACACGCTCTGAGAAGGTGGGGCAATGGGTTGATGAGCTCCCAATGTTCTTGGGCCTACCGCACCACGCCACGCACCCAACTGAGACACCGATAACTTGTGTTTTGGTACGTTATCATACCCGTGGATATCGGGTTCCAAGTCCAAGAGTCCGCTTTTGATCATGGAAGTAATGAAGAAAAACTCCAAAGACCTGACCTACTCAAACTGGATATGGCCCTACTTCGGACTGCTTCCTATCACCAACGGGTAGCTCGCCACTTCAACAGAAGAGTGAAACCTCCCCATATCTGTTTTGACTTGGTCCTCTCGAGTCGCAGCAGCAAGGCCCTCGAAGAATAAACTCTCACCTCTGGATGGTCCGTATGTGGTCATAGCTATGGTCAAGCTGTGAACGCTCAAGCTCAAGGACCCGTAAGGAAAAACTCTACCTCGAACTTGGAATACTAAGAATCTTCAAAATATTATCGAATCTTACCGATAATTATTATGACTTTTATCTCGCTCATTCATTTCATCCTTGTATAACCAATCCACCCCTAGATTAAAGCTTGTTGTTGTTGTTGTCATTTTCTCTTAAAGCCTGCACTGGTCTTATGATTATATCATTAACTAGTGAATTCACTTTTGTTCTAACAAGATTTGCTTTTTCTTTACTTTTCCTCCCACTTGAAATATACAACTCATGTTACATCTCATTGGGACATGATCAATCCTGGGACTTGATCGACCTCTTCCATACAGTTAACGCCATCGAAGTCACACTCGGCAAACAACCTTGATAGGTCAAAGATCTCCGTGCCGACTACCGGCCAACCACCCCGTCCAACCCTTGACTGTCACACACTACCGCCACACATCGCCGGCATCTCCCGGTACCACCATCATCGTTTCGCCATCCATCACTTCGCCGCCGCCAAAACGCCCTTGTGGACTGCGATCTCTTCCATACGACGCCATCGAAAGCTCGACAAAACAACCCAGAAAGGTCAAACGTCCTTAGTGGACTCTCCGATCTTTCCATATGTCATCGGTAAAAGCTCAAACAACCAGAAAGGTCAAACTTGACGACTCAGCAGTTAATGTATCGATAACACTCGATAAACAACCTTGATGGGTCAAAATCCTCATCGCGGCTACCACAGCCGACTACATCGTTGCCATCGCTGCATATCGCCGGCATCTTCGCCGGTATCACCATTTGGCCGGCCATCGCCATATCGACGCTCCGCCACCGCTGACAACATTACTACGCTGCCGCTGCCCACTTGCCGCTAACCACTATATGGCCATCACGCCACTCCGCCGGATGCCAATAACTATCGCCGGCATCGTCCATCACATGTCCATTATCGCGCTGAGTCGACGCTCGACGCCGACTACCGAGATTCATCTAACCCCATACGTTAACGCATCGAGTGAAAACTCGACTAACAACCTGGGTCAAACGCCTTGGTGGACTTCCCCGCGATCTTCCATACGTTAATGTCATCAAGCAAAGCTCACAACCGGTCAAAACGCCTTGGTGGACTTCCCGATCTTTCCATACGTTAATGCCATCGAGCAAAGTTCGAAAACAACCCAGGTCAAACGCCCTCGGACTTCCTCGATCTCTTCCATACATGCCATCGAGCAAAGCTCAAACCCGGTGAAAGGTCAAGGTCCTGGTATTCCCACTTCCATGTGTTCCGTCGAATAATATTCACCAACAACGAAAGGTCAAAAGGTCCTTGTGGACTTCCCTCTCTTCCATGGTTGGCGCCGAATAATAATATTCCACCATAACCTAGAAAGGTCAAAACTTTGTACCACGACGCCGCCATCGGATAACACTGACAAATAACCGGATGAGTCAAAATCTCACGGATTCAATTATATCTAACGCGTAAGTGCATTGCCGACCCCGTGGCCGCCAACTACCGGTCAACGCCGCCGACTACTGCCGCCGGTACTCTCGACTATTGCCTCACGCTCACCATCACCGCAATCTCGCCGATACCACCATCGCCGGTTATCTCGTGGCCACTATCATCGAGCATCTTCGCTCATCTCCGCGTGATCGCCTCTAACCGGACGGTCGACGTGAACCGGAACCACGACGATACCATGGGCCTTGATCGCCTTCTAACCGGACGATGATGTGGCCGGTAAACCGGAACCACGACGATACCGGCCTTGATCGCTCTAACCGGACGGCGATGACGTCGAACCGGAACCACGACGATGGCCTTGATCGCCTAACCCGCATGGGTCGGCATGGCGGTGAAACGAACCACGACGATACCGGCCTTGATCGCCCTAACCGGACGGATGACGCGGTCGAAACCGGAACCACGACGATACCGTGGCCTTGATCTTAACCCGGACGGTGATGACGTGGCCGAAACCGGAACCACGACGATACCGCGCCTTGATCGCCTTCAACCGACGGAGACGACGCGTGTGAAACCGGAATCCACGAGTGCGGCCTTGATCGCCCTAACTCGCAGATGACGCGGGCGGTGAAACCGGAACCACGACGATACCGGGCCTTGACGCCTTAACTCGGACGATGACGACGGGCCGTGAAACCGAACCACGACGATACCTGGGCCTTGATCGCCCTAACCGGACGCGATGACGGGTCGGTGAACTGAACTACGTATACCGGCCTTGATCGCCTCCCCGAACGCTTGATCGCTTCTTGATTGCCTCCAGGACCTCACTCAAGAAGAGGGAAAGGTGTGCCTCTCCTCTTACTGGGGTATTTATAGCCACAGGCAAAAGGGTAAAACCCTCAAAACGAAAACGGCTCAAAACCGCCTAATTTCTCCGGGCCTCTTCGGTTCGGCCATGCAGGCGCCGCCTTGTAGGCACAGACAGACTGAGACAAGGCGACAAGGCGCAGTGCTGGCCATTGGCCTCTCGCCCCATTCGACCGGATCGACTGCCGGATCCAACCGGCACGCTGAATGGCCCGCGACATCCGTCGAATGGTTCAACTGTTACGCTGAATGGCTCATGACAAAGCCACGCTGGAATGAGCGTGGCTGCGCTCCGGCGGACCCGCCGCCACCACGCTGCCCGCTTTCACGGCCCGCGACCGGTCAATCGACGGGCCGCCACCACGCATGCCGCTGCCGCTGCCAAGGCCATGGCTCAGCTAAGGCTGCGGCCTAAGGCTCAAGGCCTCACTGAGCCGACGGACCAGCTCAAGGTCCGAACGCTAAAACTTAATTCGTTATTTTTGAACATTTGACATATATTTTTTGATTAATTAATGTCATCCAAAATAGAAACGAGCTCTCAAAATACCACTACCAAAGCACAAATCTTGATGTTGAAAGCGATATGATTTTGAGTCGAAACAAATCGAGATCGCACTTAAAATATCATTAGAATCTTGACATCAATTAAATCCCAAAAAAGCTCTCAAATGTGGAGTGTTTATCAAATCGAAGGCTCGACGAGATCTAATGAGCCTAAGATCTCATAATTCGACTTCATTTGGGCATCCAAATGCTCAAAATACATCAAATGATCGAAGGAGCCATTCCGTCCGATCGGGGAGAGGGCCTTACATGAGTTTATTAATACCTCCTCCCATCTATAAATAGCCTCACTCCTCACATGGGGCCTAAGCTGCTTAAGAAGGGAAGCAAGTGAAGAAGAAGTCAAGCAAGTGAAGGAAGCAGTGAAGAAGAAGGAAGTCAAGCAGAAGAAGGAACCAAGAAGTGAAGAGAACCCAAGCAAGGAAGAAGAAAGAGTCCAAGCAAGTGAAGAAGAAGGAAGTCAAGCAGAAGAAGGCAAGGAAAAGAGAAGCGGGAAAAGAAGGGAAGAAGAAGAGTCCTCGAGGAAGAGGAAAAGTGTGAGGAGGAAGAGAAAGCTCTAAAGCTTGAAGATCCCAGCTACCCAAAGATCTCCAACATCAAGAACTATTATAAACCGATCGTTACACAGTTGTCCCTTTCAACTAAATTCTATAATCTTATCGGAAGATTTTACTAAAAGGATACATAGTGGAATCTTTTATCTAGCCAGGTTTTTCCCTCTTTCGAGGTTTTCCACGCTAAAATTTTGGAGTGTCTCATGTTCGTTCTTTAATTACGTGCTGACTAATCAACAAGGCTAAACCAATTTTACTCTACGAATGGTTTTCCAAAGACGAACAAAAATAAATACAAATCACTAGTCACTACTTAGTAAAGAAAATAGAGATCCACTCAGATCGATAATTACACAATGAATAATAAAATAGTGCAAGAAATCAAGATCTTGCGAGATAACCAACAACAAATGTAATAATAGAAAATAGTGAAGAAATCAAGATCTTGATGATAACATCATGTAAAGAAAAGAAATAACTAATCAAGTAAGTAGTTAAAATAGGCAAGAATGTAAAAAACTAGGCTATAAACAAAGCTCAGAGAAAACAAAATAAGCAATAATGATCTTGATCTTCTTCTTCTTCTTCTTCTTCTTCTTCTTCATCTTCCCGGACCGATCTCCCTTGAACCCTAATTCCTTTCTCAGCTCTCTCTCCCTCCACCATTTTCTCTGAGTCTTACCGAAAGGTCTAATCTAGCTTTGGTTCCTTCCTCGAAGCTGCCCTTCCGGAAGATTCATCCAAGGGACAAGAGAAAAGACGAGTGGTTCAATTGGCCAAGATTAAATCATGGAAAATGGCAAATCCAATGGTGGAATTAAATCGATCATTTCACATTTCCTTAATTTACAAATTAGCGAATTTATTCGGTGGACTATATATTGAATATATCAAATTGTTGGCTGCTAATAATTCAAAATTTTGATTGCATGTGATTTTTTATGCATATAATTATTTAAAAATATTGAATGATTTGAATTCAAATTCTATAGCAACTTCTTGCTTTATTTCTCTCAAATCTAGCAAATAAAACCTAGCTTTCCTAAAAAGAGCCCTGCTCCACCTTCATCACTCTCTCTCTCTCTCTCTCTCTCTCTCCTGTTATTCTCCTCTTTTTTCTTTTCTTTATCATTTTCTACTGTGATAAAATAATATTATAAAAAATAAAGAGAATAGAGATGACGTATGATGAGAACAAAATAGCTACTATTGGCCAAAATATAAATCACAAATTTTGTCATGAATTTACATATTTAATTGATAGCTAGAATTTAAATAATGTATATATAATTGTGTCTGAAAGAAAGATTTAACTGGCAAAGTGTTTGCAAATTAAGGCATTAGGGATATCACTTGTCCAGAGATAATTCTTTTCATTGTTGGAGCTTCAGAAAAGCACAATCTTTCAAATATTGATGTCCTCCTTCGAAAGACTCCCTCGGTAGAAGTTGGTTGTTGTACAAACTAACACACACCATGTGTAGGAGCTTCAACAAAAATAGATCTTCTAGAATGGCCTCAGATGGTTACAACATAAGAAGGTGTTTTAGTATTTGTACTTCCAATGACTGAAAAATCTATGTTATCAAATCAGATGGTAGCACTCTTTTGTATTGCTAATTGTATTGGCCAAACGAATATTTGCACCATACCCAAGCTAGATAATAGAATGAAAGATGAGATTAATAATCAGCAATTAGCATTTTACCTGATAATTATAAAATGTGAAAGCATCAAAGAATAAAATAATAGTATGATAAAAGTATTCTATATAATTATTCATCAAACTAGAGTCCTTTTTCATTAATAATTTGATTTTGTTACTCATTTGATATTTATTTTTTTTCTTTTTAAGTTTCAAAATATTTTATTGCTACTATAACTTATATACGACTAGTCAAAGATGGAAAGAGAAACCTGTCCCCAACGGAGTCCCTAGAAATCTGTGAGTTCCAAAAATTCGCCGCAGATCTCTCAATGAAGAGAGTATGATTTTAACTTATATATATATATATATATATATATATATATATATATATATATATATATATATATATATATATTATGAAAACCCTCCTGCTAAAATATTCGTTAACACCACCATCATCGAGATAAGTTTTGGCCATTTGGTTTATTATTTTATCTAAATCTATTAATTTAATAATAGAATATCGATTTAGATTTATACTTTAAGAACTTTGAATTATAATAACCCCTATGTTTGATATCTTGATCAACTACCATCATGGGGAGTTAGATAAATATATACTTGATCGATGTAATTTCTAGATTTTCTCGAAAGTTATAAATAATATCATTAGGTTTTGTTAACTTTACATAGTAGACTCAATGAGAATTAACCCGCGATCCTTATAAAGTTTAGGCATTTAGCGTAGAATAATGCCATGTTAAAAAAATGTTTACATGTATTTGAGGATTTGATATCCTCTAAAGCACTATACATATATCAATAAAAATAAATTGAACATATGATTGTCTTACGATGCATGTATAAATTATTAAATGTAAGTGTTTGCATAAATTTTGAAATACTTGAATTAGAAGATAATTTGTATTGTGATTCATGCACGGTTCACTTTAATATATATATTATGAAAACCCTCCTGGTTGAAATATATTAGAAACCATCATCGGGAGATAAGTGTTTCCTTTAGTTTATTATTATTTGTGATCCCGTCAATTCTATTAATTTAATAATAGATGATCATATTTAGATTTATATTTTAAGAATTTTGAATTATAATAACCCCTATGGTTTATATCTTCATCAACTATCATCGTGAGTTAAGATAGTTATATCTTGTCATATGATAATTAAACTCGATATTTTCTCGGAGAAAGTTATAACAATATTTTTGTTAACGACATAGACTAACCGAGAATTAACCCGCCAAAGATCAATAAGTTTAGCATTTAGTGAAGTTGTGGGTCCATGTTATGTTAAAAATGTTTACATGTATTTCAAATTTGATGTCCTCTAAAGCACTTATACATATATCAATACAAATAAATTGAACATATGATTGTCTTAATGCATGTATAAATTATTAAATGTAAGTGTTTGCATAAATTTTGAAACACTTGAATTAGAAGATAATTTGTATTGTGATTCATGCACGGTTCACTTTAATATATATATATATATATATATATATATATATATATATATATATATATATATATATATATATATATATATATATATTATATATATTTATGAAAACCCCTCCGATTGAAATATTCAATCAACACGACCATCAAGGAGATAAGTCCGTTTGCTTTATTGGTTATTTCGATCACGCCATATTAATTTAATAATGAGGATCGATTTATATTTATATTTAAGAACTTTGAATTATAATAACCCCATATATCTTGATCAACTCGCCATCATGGGGAGTTAGAAGATAGTTATACTATCTTTATGTAATTATTCTAAAGATTTTCTCAAGTTGAGAAAGTTATAATAATATCATTAGGTTTTGTTAACCCAACAGTAGAATTAACCTAGAATTAACCCGCCAAAGATCAAAAGTAAGTTTAGGCATTTAACGAATGTCCCGTGTTATGTTAAAAATGTTTACATGTATTTCAGAGGATTTGATATCCTCTAAAGCACTTATACATATATCAATACAAATAAATTGAACATATGATTGTCTTACGATGCATGTATAAATTATTAAATGTAAGTTTTTGCATAAATTTTGAAACACTTGAATTAGAAGATAATTTGTATTGTGATTCATGCACGGTTCACTTTAATATATATATATATATATATATATATATATATATATATATATATATATATATATATATATATATATATATATATATATATATATATATATATTTATGAAAACCCCTCCGGTTGAAATATTCAATCAACACGACCATCATCGGGGAGATAAGTCTGTTTGGCCGTTTGGTTTATTATTTCAGATCATGTCGACTCTATTAATTTAATAATAGAGGATCATATTTATATTTATATTTAAGAACTTTGAATTATAATAACCCCTATGGTTAATATCTTCGATCAACTCACCGTCATGAGAAGAGATATATCTATACGATGTAATTAAACTTGAGATTTTCTCAAGTTGAAAAGTTATAACAATATCATTAGGTTTTGTTAACCCTACATTCATGAATTCAAGAGAATTAACCCGCCAACATCCAGTCACTAAGTTTAGGCATTTAGCGTAGTTCGTCCATGCGTGTTATGTTAAAAAATGTTTACATGTATTTCAGAGGATTTGATATCCCCTAAAGCACTTATACATATATCAATACAAATAAATTGAACATATGAATGTCTTACGATGCATGTATAAATTATTAAATGTAAGTGTTTGCATAAATTTTGAAATACTTGAATTAGAAGATAATTTGTATTGTGATTCATGTTCACTTTAATCCAATATTTTTGAATGAAAATTAAAGTATTTGTGTTGAATAAAATGTATGCACGTAACATTCATCTCGTTTGAATGTTTGCACAAATTACACAATACTTATGTTGAATGGAATTTATGGTGAACGCATGATTCATTTAGAATTTGAGTCAACACCCTTTTCTAGATGGTGTTGCGATTTGGTGACTTTGTATTTTAATTCTTGTTCAATTATTTAGATTACTATTGTTATTAGCATTTAGTCCATTATTCATTAGACTTCCTAAATGACTTTATCTGGTACTGAGCCTTACAAGTTTATTGCTAGTCTCATTCAATTTTATATAATTCTTTTCAATACACTTGATGTTGATTATAGTGTAGTTCAATAGTTCATTAGGAAGCCTTTCTTATGCTCATTTGTAAGTTACTTTGTCTCATCTTTTACTTATGAGCAAATTATCGAGTAAAATTCTTGCACGTAGATGAATTTTCCAGCCTTTTATAAGCTCCAATGTCTCAATATAAATCATCTCTAATTCTTCTCATGCAAAAAAAAAGTATTATTATCCCGATGTTCACATAGAATGATCTTTTAAAATATCAACTTCACTGTCAACCCCTTTGCTTGAGGATAAGCAACCATTGGTTGCATTAACATATTCAAGCTAACGAACTTGCGTTACAAATTTCCAATCTTCACGAAGAGTAATCATCTGTTTCACCTTTATGTGATAAATTTGAAATGAATATTTCACATTTTGATCAATAATATATTCTATTCTGACGACCATTAATATTCAAGGATAAAACTTCCCACCTTAAGTAGTCTAACGCGAGACATGTATTAATGCTTTTGCCTTAATGTGAGTCTCATTATTTTCAAGAGTTTTGTTGTTTAATAGAAGCTTCTCAATTTTTTCAACATTTGACATTTAACACTATCCTTATTCTATGGTTTTACATTAACGAGTTTCACCCCCCTTTTTTATTTATTATATAAGTTACTAAACTTTATTTTTCATGCTTTACATTTACAAAATCAAATGGAGTGAACCTCACAATAAACTAACATCAATTGTAAATTTGGAGGGCATCTCTTCCTCCAAATCTATTTTCATTTCTCTTTGAATTTCCTCGTCAGGATTCTTATGAACTTATGGTTCTATTAATTAGTCATTGTAAGTTCACTTGGTTTTTACAAGCTTAATTTTGACTTTATTTTGAGATTTGACATCTTAAGTATTAAATTTGCTAAGCCTTATTTGTTTAAATCTTCATTTCTTTTTAATCCAAAATTGACAGTCCTCCCAACATCATCCTCGCAGAGTATTGTGTGAGTCCGGCTGCTTCATCATTACAAAAGAGTATAACCTGTATGCAAGTATCTTACTCCCTACCACGCTACAAAGAGCATGTATAGATTACCTGCACACAAAAAAATTATATAATTTTTCTCGTCGCGTCACGAATGTTATCTACGAGTTTTTCCCGTCCTGCAATAAAGAGTGCTTACAGATTCTGCTCGTCACGCCTAAGGCGTCGCAATTAGGATTTAAGCTAAGTGCTTGAATTTCAAATTAAGTAAATCCGGACATTGAACTGATTTAAGTTGAATCAGCACGGCTCAAGAGCTCATATTCTCTTTCATACGCTGTGATCCCGTTGACGCTTTCCTAGCAAACATCCATCACGACTTCTCGCATCTCTACTCTTGGTTGAGCTGGCATACAATTCAGCAGCTCTAGCATGTCCCACGCAATGTCCTCTTCAACCATAGAATAAGATTGGTCTTCTTGAAGATGGATAGCCAGAGACCTTAATGCAGTCTCCGTAACATGAAATCCAAATTTATCAACAACCATAAAAGGGGAGTCCTCTGCACTTTTTCCTGAATGAGGTTGTGTGTTGCTTTGAAGGATTGTCAACCGATGAGGGATTTTCGGATCTCTTCCTTTCATGTAACTTGATAAGGAAGTCATCACTAGCCACAGAGTTTGAAATCCCGTTTCTCCTTCGTTTTCCCTTAAATCTCAATCCCGGCATTGGGCGGATTTAACAAATCTGCAAGTCTGCCGAACACCTCTTCTTCTTCAGACGCAGCTTCTCCCGTTGATGCAGCGAGTTACCGCAGCGATTTCGTGGCTTCTTTGTTGTCAAGGGTCCTTGTGTAATCCGCAAAAGCAACGAATTTACGGAATTTAGACAAGCAGAAGCACGCGAAGGGCAGCGGAGGGAAAGACGAGAGTCAACTTCGCGAGTCGCCTTCTCTTTTATTTGAGCAGTAGCGAAGCGGAAGGGGAGAAAGACGAAGGTTTCGAACGCCAAAATCCCATTGATTCCTTCCCTAGCGAGTCCATCTACGAGAGCGGAAGAGGAGTCCGGTCTTGCTCGGCTTGCAACAGGGACGGACAGGGGCTTGCTCGTTGGGCCTGTGCGGTTGGGCTAGATCTCGATCGGGAAAGGGAGAGCGTACAGGATGCGAAGCGGTAGATGGTAGAAGGAAGGCCGCTTTGTTTGGCTGGAACAGGGAGGAGGCTTGCGGTCTGTTGCGAAGCATGGACGAATGGGAGCTGAGAGCAGCTCGGATTAAAAAAAAAAAAAAAAACTCTGAAGAGCGATCTGGACTGATTCTGGAGAGGAAAATGAATTAGATTTTTTTTTTTTTTTTATCTGTTCGGCCTACCAGGGAGACTAGATAAGGTTAATTAAATGGGGTGATATGGAAGAGATATTATGGTGGCTCTTTATTGGCTGAATGGGAGGTGGAGGTATGAGAATGGGCGGCTGCGCATTCCAAGGCATTGACTCGATGCGATTAAGAGATAATCAAGCAGATTTATCTAGAAATATATGTTAATCTTGATGAAATTTTATGCACGAAAACCTTAATAAAATTGGATATCTATTTTAGATAATTTTAATATTTCAAATGCAATGACACAGTCCATTTTATGATCAGATATCGTTTGGTAACAGTTATTCACAAAATTATTTATATTAAATTTCTAGTGAATTTATAATGATTTTATTATTATTTTTTAATTAATAAATACATTTTAAAGCAAATTTTCAATATAAATAAAATAAATTTTTTTTAAAAAACTAAGAATTTAAAAATTGTTAAAATGATCTATATTGAGTTGTATTTGATTTCAGATAACACAAACTTGATTATGAATTTACATACAACTTTAAACATCAACACCTTATACAATATACTCTTTCTTTCTTTAAATCTCCATTTTCTCTCCTATAAGCGTTTATGTTAACTATTAGTATAAATTTTGAACATTATGTATTGTTGTATGTTTTATTAATGTAAGCATTGTTAAAATGTTGAATTTATGAGTTCAAAAATGAATGAAAATTTATATAGTGTGTTATTTATGAATGGTTTAGCCAAAAAAATTCATTGTTTAAAAATGAATAAAATTTCATATAGTTTGCTATTTTCGAATAGCCCCACATTAGCTATAAAAAGTTCATTTGGGAATGAAACTGTCAAAGAGGAGAGATGATAAGAGAAAGTGAAGATTTTATGAAAGAGAGTGATGTAGGTTAACAAAGTTGTAATTTTAAGATATTAAAAAATTATAAATGTTCTATAAATAAGAAGTCTTATGCGCTAGATACATAAAGTGGTATATATGTAAATCTCCATTTGATTTTATCATGTACACGTTATATATTATTTTTATTTTTTTGAAAATAATAAGTGCATAAAAAAATCCAACACGTTCTCAATTTAGATAATAATATAATAAAAAAAAAACAGAGATAAAAAATAGAAATAATCTAAGGACCTCATTAGTTCTATTGTGCCATGCAACAAAATCTAAGGAGGTCCCAGATTTAAACTCGACAGTAACCTTGTGTAATTTACAAAATAATAAGTATAACACATGTTTACAATAGGCCCATCAAAATGAGAGATACTCAAACTTTAAACCATGAAAAGAAAGCACTTCATAACAAAAACAACTGCTACAATTCACAAATGTATATGATACGCAAGAAATCTTCTTGGAGCCCAAGAATACAAAATGATTAACAAAAAATAAGGGAAAACAACAATTTTGTAGTTACACAGAGTACTTAACTATCAAAAATCCAATTATGCCTTCATTCCATGAAGTGGAAGAGTGTTCTCTAATGAACTGAAAGGAAACTGATTCAGTCATTGAACTATGTTCTTTGTTGGTCGTAAGCGTTAGACTGTCAAATTGCAAGGTGCTGTGCATTTTCTAATCGACTTCCTTTTCCTTTGGAACAGGAGCTCCCAAGGGATCCTGTAACACCCAAGTTGTAATTGAATGAAGAATAATCTTAGAAATAAATACACAAAGATTTTAAAAAAAAAAGTAATCACGACCATTTGAAGAAATCAAACAGGAGACAATATCTACACTTGAGTTTTCAAATTACCACAAATGTCTACTTATGGTGGTTTAAAATTCGTAGATTTTAAATCTTTCTTAGGGTATTTCATCGCTCGGGATAAGAAATCAGTAAGAAAATTATTTTTTCCTTTTATATGCTCAAATGTAACATTATAGCCATTTCAATAGTAGTTATAAAATTTACCCATCTCTTATATATTTTCTTTTCATTTTTATTTTTATAAAGTGCACTATGGCTTTCACAACCGCAATCAAAGTCCTTCAGAAATAATTTAAATGCATGCAATTTGATGACTCTAATATTTCATAATCTAATGATGTTTGGAAGATGTCTAAAATTACTCAAAGATATCTGCATAATTTTTCTCAGATTTTGAAATGCTTCCATATGGTTTTACTTTTAATTCTCGCTCCACCATCTTGTGAGGCATCAACTATTACTATCTTGTAATCTGTTTCTAATAGAAGAGTCAATTTTGGAATATGTTTAACTTGCTCTTTTACTCTCTGGATAATTTTTACATCTTCTAGATTGAAATATTTCTGACCTGTGGTAGAGGTTTTCTTATATAGGGATTTTATAATTTTTCCTAAATCCTTAATATAAGGTCTAGCATAATTTGATAATCCTAAGAACTTCTGTAATTCCTTAGTATCTTCTAATTTATCTGGGAATTCTAATACTTTCTTTGCTATGTGGTCTTGTAATTCTATTTCTCCTTTACCAATCTTTTGACCAAGAAAGTTTATGTATTCTTTAGCAATTTCTATTTTCTTTTTAGAGAGAATGATGGCATGTTGGATGCATAATTGTAATATGGTCTCAACATATTTGTAGTGTTCCTCAGAAATTATGGGATCTGAATAATATCATCTATATATACTAAGACATAATCTAAGTGTCCAAATATTTTATCCATTTTTCTCTGGAAAATACTAGGTGCATTTTTTAATCCGAAGGGCATGATTAACCATTCATAATGTCCTAGAGGTGTTGTGAATCTGTATTGATTGATTCATTATCTAACCTAATTAATCATTTACAATCAAATTTACTAAAGTATTTCCAATCCTGGATGAGATTAATTAACATATCTTTATCTTGGATTTTATACCCATCTTCTTCAGTATTGTCATTTAAGCTCTTGTAATTAATTACCATACGGGCTTTTCCTCTATCTCTGCATGTCCTCGTACGATAAATGCAGCTGACCTATGTTCAGATTTAGAGGGTTGGATTAATCCTAGAGTTTTGAGCTCTGCTATCTGGACCTTAAATTCTTCTTTATCAAGAGGAGAGTATTCTAATTCTTTTGTACGAATGACTAAATGTGCCAGCTCTATTGGGTAAGGAGGAGAGGTGTACAAGGGGTGGTGGATGTGAAGCAAAGTGGAGGAGAAGGATTTGGGTTTTGTGAGGAGGATGGCTTTTGTGGATTCGATCCATGAAATTGTACCGCAAAAAAAGCAAACAAGCATAATAAAATTAAATATATTTCTACTGAATTATCCGTAGATTAATTCCTGAATTCCTAAGTCCTAATTTCTAAGTGATAATTCTTGTGAATCATCTACTTATGGTGGTTTAAAATCCGTAGATTTTAAATCTTTCTTATGGTTTTACTTTTAATTTTGCTCCCCAGCCATCTTGTGAGGCATCAACTATTACTATCTTGTAATCTGTTTCTAATGGAAGGGTCAATTTTTTAACTTGCTCTTTTACTTTCTGGATAATTTTTACATCTTCTATATTGAAGTATTTCTGACCTGTGGTAGAAGTTTTCTTATATAGGGATTTTATAGTTTTTCCTAAATCCTTAATATAAGGTTTAGCATAATTTAATAATCCTAAGAACTTCTGTAATTCCTTAGTATCTTCTAATTTATCTGGAAATTCTAATACTTTCTATGTTGTAATTCTATTTCTCCTTTACCAATCTTTTGACCAAGAAAGTTTATGTATATTTAGCAATTTCTATTTTCTTTTTAGAGAGAATGATGCCATGTTGGATGCATAATTGCAGCAGCCAATTAGTACTAAAAGAAACCCGCCAAGAATGGTATCGAGCAATTGATTCGAGTGACCGTGAAGCGTGGACCCAACCCAAATTCCATTCCATCAAGCTTATGTTAAAATCAAAGCGAATCTTAGAAACCATCAGTAGAAATAATAGGAAACCAAGTAGGCCCATTACCCACAATAAATAATTAGGAACTATCCATACTGTAGAAATGATCTTAGGCACTGCAGTACTCAGGAATCGGTAATCGCCAATGGAACCTACATTTAAAATAGAATGATTAGACTTAGAATTAGGTCCAAAAAATAAAAAATCTGCTTACTATAGAAATCACAAGTTCATGGATACCAAGAGCAAAACATCCTAAAAGAAGCTCATGTATGTGTTCTTGGAGAAAATTTTAAAAAAAAAAAAAATTTTGCAAGGAAATGACAAAGCTCTATATTATTGAAAATATTTGTTTTGTAAATTCTTATGAGAAAAAAAAAAATACAAAAGTTCTTTTCTTATA